>VSMD01115018.1:0-17841 GCA_008750895.1 Mirza zaza | reverse complement strand
TTTTTTTTTTCTGCCACAGGGGACTGATAACAAAAGCAGCTGTGAAGCTGCTGTGTTGGCTTTTTCTGATTGACAGTAGAAATCAGTTTCTTCTTACTTCGTGGTAGTGGGAGGCACCTGGTACTGCCTCTTCTTGAGGAAGCAGGGGAAGTTTGTGCTCCTACTGTCCACTCTGGAATTTTTCAAGGCTGAGAAAGAACTCAGAGGTAACAAGTTAGGCCACACATGTTTTAATTAAACAAAGGGTAGTTGTGAGTTTATTTCTCTTACTTTCTGTTTGATAGTTTAATTTCCTCTGTTAGAAAGGTTATTAGTAAGACACCTTTCAGCTACAAAAGTCAACCAGCTAGTAAGTGGCAGGAAACTGATGGGGTCCTGCTGCCACATTGATGGAAGGCATTTGTGACACGGGGTCATCTGTAAGCTTTGTTTGCAAGGTAGATAAATACACAATTAAAAGGCTACAATAAAAGCTATTATCCATACGGTATTAATAATTTCTTGAAATTTGAGAACTATGGACAGAATACATAAATATCACAATTACATAAAAAACAAATGTACTAGAAGGTAGCCCTTTTTCATGTTTTTTCCTATCTTTGACAGTAAGAAAAACCAGTTGCTCTTAAAGAATTTTTATTAAAACCGAATTCTATAATACACACAAGGTTTACGCGAAGCTGACCACAGAAGAATGTGACAAAGAGTGCTGCCGATTTCATAAGACAGTGAGTTAATATTTGCCAATTCTGAGCGAAGGGAACAGGCATATTATTTTATTCTTTTCTGCATCGAAAAATCCAAAAAACTAAACACAAACACTGGAGTAATTAAAGGATTGTTTTCTGTGCGGGAAACAGCAAATCCGCAGAAGACAAAGGACCGCGGAAACAGACGTAACTACTTTCGGAGAATCCCCTGACCACCCAGCGGCCCCGAACCGCTAGAGCCACAGCCCCAGGGGGACGAGAACCAGCCGCGCCAGCTCCCAAGGCCCCGCCCTAGACCACGCCCCGGGCCCTGGCTCCGCCCCCAGACCCCACTCTCGAGGTCCCAACCCCGCCCTTGCCCCGCCCCCGGCTCGGCGCAGGTGCGCAGCTCACCGACCCAATAGCACCAAAAAAGCCTGAGCCGCGCCGTCGTGGAGCGGCGGGTCTGGCAAGCACCTGTGGAAAGGAAGACCCCAGCAGGGCGACATCCGAGAACGTCGAGGGACAGAGCGCAGAGCTACCCCGTCACCCCGCCAGGTGGCCCCAGCTCGCCAGACGGGCCTGTCCTTGCGCCTGCGCCTTTGGCCGCCGCCACATTGCGTCTGCGCAGTGCAGCGCAGCCCTCCTCGCCGTCTCCCTCCTTCCCCTCGGGCAGGGGCTGTTCCGGTCAGCTAGCACTGACGCCTCTGGGGCTGCCCAGTCCGGGAGCCATGCCCCCCGCCCCCCGAGTTTTACGCCTGCAAAGGAGCCAGTCCTCAGGTCGTCTCCTCCCAAAGTCTACATCTGCGAGGCAGAAGCCTCCGCCTCCCTCGGCCCCACCACCCCTCCCGCCTCGGCTCCCTGGCCCCTCCGCTCGCCCATAGTCCACGTGGACCGGCGCTTCTGGCTCTGCGCGTGCGCAGAAGCCGCCTCTCCGCTCTCCCGCTCTCCCAGTGTTTGTGCGGACCCGCGCTTCTGGGCCCTCCGCTCTGCGCGTGCGCAGGGGCCTCCCCGCGCGCCTCCTGGCTTCCGCGGGCGCGCTCTGGGGCCGCGTGGGCGCGCGGGCGGGTCTCTGCTGGTGATAAGCACCCACGCAGACACGAAACGCTTGTTTTATTTTTAGCGTAAAGTTTTCCTCTTTAACAAGCAAGTCATAAAAATTAAGTTTTTAAGTAAATACTAATCGTTCTTGTACGTACTCGGGCACATTCATCCTTTTCAATTTCCTGGAGCCGGGGTCCCCCCGTTCCCTCCGGTCCGTTCGGTGCCAAACTGGGGTCTCCCCGCGGCTGTTGGCGGGGCGGGGGCGTCGGCTACCGCTCCCCGGAGACAGGCCCTGGGCTGTGGACTCGGCCGTCCCGAGGGAGGGACGAGGGAGGAGGGGATGTCCCGTGTCCGGCGTGAGCCGCGGCGTGGACTGCGCCCCCGCTCCTCCCTGAGACCCTGCGCTCCACGGGGCAGCCTGAAGCCGGTGCAGATGCTGCACGACCACCTCCCAGACACTGGGTGGAGCGAGTGTGATCAGGTGTCAGGTGGTCAGACCCCCAGGGTGGGGTGAGGAATTGATCAGGTGTCAGGTGGTCGGACCCCCAGGGTGCGGTGCTGAGCAGAATGGATCTGGTGTGTGTGTGGGAGGAAGATTCCCACTAAACTGACTCAGCAGGATTCTTGCCAAAACTGAACGAAACCAACAAGGTCAGGGCCTAGCCTCACTCAGGTGCCATCAAAGGAAGGGTCTTTGTTGTCTCTCCAGAGGCAGGAATGATAAATTTGTGAAAAACCGGGAAAACCTGGGTCAAGGAATCTGGCCCAAGCCTACAGCCCGGAAGTTTGAAGTGAGAATGGGCCGGGATGGAGGGAGGCCCCAGCGGGAAGGGGGCACCTGGGTCTGCAGAATGGATGGAGCCTGCCAGTCTGTGCATGGCCACATGGGCAGGTTTAAACGTGTCCTCTTTACAGATGTGGGCAAGGTCAGACCAGGATAGATAAGTCTCAACCCCAGAAGATGGCCTGGAATTTGTATTATAAGTTTCTTTTCCATATATTTCTGCCTAATCTACCTCTTTTTCTTAAAAATGGATTATAGCATGGCAATTATGGTTAATCAAGATTTTAGTGCGCTTAGACTTTATTGGCTAATTAGAATTAATTATAATTCTGGGATATTTAACACGTCGTTAGGCAATTTCCACTGTTGCAAGCGGAGAAAGAAGTCAAGTGACCTGTTCATCATCTGTACCTGTAATGGGCTTTTGAGAGGTGGCCCTGGGAGAAGGATGGCCTTGGACCTGCTTCCTCTTCCTCTCTGGGCAGCAGAGAGGCTCTCAGAGGCCAGGGAGTGAGGACAGGCAGAGTGGAGCATCCCACAGACCCTCCAGTGAGGTCCTTTCGAGATTCACCAGCCTCCACATCTCTCGGGGCCAGAACCCATCAAGTACCCCCAAACTACCAAAAAAGTGCAATATCCTGGGCATAGTAATAGCAGAGCTGTTCTCACCCTGGTCTGAGGGGATGCGGGGTTGGGGGTACTTGATGGATTCTAGCGGGAGAGTCTCATGGAGAGAGTCACTTTGAAAGAGGCTGCGACCTTCCCTGAGGGCCTGAGATGACCCTGTAAGAGAACAAAACCTTGACCTCATTCTCCTGCTCCCTGCCAGTCCCTGCCAGGGGTCCTCACTGGCAAAACAGAACCAGAAGCCCACCGAGGGCCAGTGTCCCTTGCTGAGAGCAGCCAAGGCTGTCCACAGAGACGTCGCCTCTTCTGGCCATCACTCGGCTACTGCTCAGCCGTGCCCAGGTTATGGTTAGGATTGGAGCAGGCCACAGTGAAAGTGTTTGTACTGAAGACATTGGCAAAGGCTACAAATTGGGGCTTGCCTTACTGCTTTTTTGATTCTCTAGACTTAGGAAAATGATGGAGAAAATGTGAATAATGCAGATTAAACTTGAAAGTGTTGAAGCCATTACACTGTGAATAGCACACAAAAAAATTAAGGAAATAGTCTTCTAGCTTTTAAAAGCAATTATCCAATTCAGCAAATAAGTTATTGACAAAGAAGAGAAGATCAGACTGATGTCTCTGTTATTATTATTAATTATTTTTTGTCTTGCTACTACAAATAAAAACATCCCATCCACGTTTGTGTGGCAACTACCTCCCTGGTTGAACACAGCCTCAGGTTCCCTGTGGATATAAGAGTTTGCCAAAAATCAACCAAAGTAGTCTGTGAGAATCAACTGGTCACATGGAATTTACAAAAAAGAGCATTATATATTTTACTATTTATAAACTCTGTTTTACAGATACTTTATTTTGCTAAAATTTATAATAAACTTATCCACGTATATACATGCATACATTTTGTTTCTGCAATCTATTAAATGTTTACATTATAGCCATTGTTTACAAATGTTTAAATTATAACCACATGCTATTTTTACACCACAGGTAAAATTTTTTATTAAATCAAATTCTTGCAGTTTTGTATTTGCAGTTATACAAATTTCAGATGCCGTTATGTTCAGTTGGTTTCTAAGGAGATGTACTTTATCATGCACCTAGATTTGCAGAGTTTTGGAGATTTTCAGTGATTATATTTAACTATTCCAATTGTGGCAAATCATTGATTTATTCAACAGACGCCCCCATTGGGCTTTTCTGAGAACCTGCTGGCAAAGCATATCGCCCTTGGGAGAGTAGACCTGGCAGGAATCCTAGGAGTGCCATGCCCCACCCCAAGTACTTACAGAAGGGCCAGAGGGTTGACCCTAAGTTAATGCCACTGGTTTACGTATATAAAACCAAGGTAAGAGAGAGTAATAAAACCAAATGTCTTAATTGAATAAAAGGTATCTTCATTTCATTTTTTCAAATGTACAATTAACCTGAAGGCTTCTTGTAAAACCATTTTGTTTGAGGCCTTAGATCAAAGCTCCCCCACATTTGGACAGATGACGATGTGTCCCTCCAGCAGGCTGCACTGGCTAGGTTAGGGTTAAGATTAGGTGAGGTGCTGGTGAGGTTTGAGATCTGCCCTTGACATTACGAGTCCCACCGATGTCCTCTGATTCTCTTTGCTCTGATGGGGGTCTTTTGCCTTGTACCAAGTGGTATTTTCTGGGCTTGGGAGTCAATATCTCTCAGTGATCAAGTGTCTGCTCTTGGGATGTCTCTCTTCCTGGTGTGAGACTGTCAGTCATCTCTTCTAATATTGCTCGTTGATGGTGCCTGGTGAGGCTCAAACACTGAGGCTGGACACATAGCTCTGTAGGCATCTGTTTGGGGCCAGCAGGGAGGGACAGCTTCTCTGTCAACCTCTCCCTGGCTCCTCTTTCATCAATGGAGATTTGATGGAAGGTTCAAGGTTTTGATTCTCAGCAAGAATCTTGGGTATAGATGTTAAACGTGGGTGACCAAGAGCAGCCACTCTTGCATAGTAGATTTTATCTTCATGAAGATGTAGTCTGCATCAGAATCACCAGGGACATGTGACAAAAGTGCAGATTCCTGGGACCTACCTGAACCTACTGAATAGAATCCTTCCTGGGGGGGGATGAGGGGACTGCAATCTAGCTCTCACAGTGAATCCCAAGTATTAGTATTTCAAATTGAGTGCCAAAGGTGTTTGCTTAGTGGTTGAGGCCACTGGAGCTCACTGAGGCTGTGCTTGTTCCTAGCTGGGTGACCCTGGGCAAGTCACTCCGCCCATCTAAGCCTCAACTTTGTCTGTTGTAAACTAAAAAAATCTCCCTTACACAATATAGAAGTAAAGATCCTTTTGGTTCCAAGTAATAAAAACTGAGGCCAAACTAAATTAGACAAAATGAAAGTTAAACATAGTAAAAAGATCATATTGCACCAGGCAGATGGAAAAAGAGACGAAAACAGGTCACTGGACCCTGCCTTCCCTGGGGTTTTCCGGGGCCTGGAGGATGTGTCCTTGGGGTCACGTTCATGGATCTGCATGGCACCGGCTACTTCTAGGACCCAGAGACCTGGGCATGAGTCTGACGCCAAGCAGAGATAGCCCCTCCTGGCATCCATGCTCACACTCAATTCTAACAGCTGGTGGTGGTGGGGGGTCTGTCCCCGCTGGATTTGGAGGCCTGAGCGGTGTGGCAGGGACCTGTACAAAGGGTGTTTCCTGGGGCCTTCCCTACAGCCCCCGGGGAAGGTCGTGCTGGGCTGGAGAAGGACCACTGAGCAACATCTTATCTTCCAAATAAAAATCAAAAGCTCCTGGTCTCTGTTTACCAGGTAGATAAAGAAATCATAGTTATCAAGGCAGCAAAGTGTTCATTAAACTCTGTGCAAGGTGTATATTTAACATGTCTGAATGTTCACTGATGGAAGCATTTTCAAGGGCACTTCACTCAGCAGCCCTGTTTGTTGGTTTCTTGCATGGGAACCTAACATTTACCTAGAGGAAAGGTCAGAGGCACATGTCCGAGTGGACATTGAAGGAGAACCTCATTGACAGTGGGGACTGCTCCCCGGTAGACTGAGAAGCTCTCTGTCCCAGGGGGCCAACTCTGGGCCACCCCAGCACTTTGTCTCACTGGCATCCATCTCAGTTTTTAGGAAGGCAAATTTCTCGGGGGCTCAGAAAATAAATTTCATTGTCACCGGCCCATCCACAGGGCAACACTCATTCAAACTGTCACCAGCATGGACTTCTCCTGGTCTGCTGGGTCCATGTGCAGAATCCCTAAGGGTGTGTTTTGTTTCTTTCCTATGTCCACTGAGTGGCTACTGCTGCACGTGGAGACTGGAGCTTCTTGACATACATGTCCTGCATGTACATGGGTGATAGCGTGTCCTCGACTCAAGGTGCGAGCACTGGGGGACCTGAGTCTCCAGAGTACAGCTAGGGTGAGCGTACGGGTCTGTGGTCAGTGAGTGATTAGTTCTTATGTAGCCATCTGAGTAGAATCGTAAGACCGAATGGTCGGTTTTCTTAGAGGACACTGTTGCCCCATCCTGCTAAGTACCATCGATGAGTTTCTGAGCCGCGAGGTTAATTTATGAAGGAATTCTCAGCTCCCAGATCCTGTCAGACAGGGATCACCTGAAGCTTTTGCCTGTGACCAAACTCCCTTGGGCCCAGACTGATCTGCTTCTCTAAGGGGCCGGGGGAGACCAAGGCCAGATACTGCTTTTGGGCAGGTGCCAAGTGCCCTCTGTCCCCTCCTCCTCCTTGGACCCACCCTCTCACAGGAGGAGACATTCCAGCTGGGGAAGAGAGCCTGGTGGGCTCACCTCCAGCCACTGCTGTGACCATTGTGTGCCTGATGCCACCAGGGTTTGCCCTCCCTTGGTGGGTTCCTCAAGAACCAGCAGGGGGTTCCGTAGCATCACTTAGGGGTGTGGCATGGGATGCTGAGCAAAGCTTCTCACCTGCAGCAGGTGTGATCTAGCTCAGAGGACACAGCCAGTGGTTTCAAACTATCATCTCAGAACAAACTTTCACCTACCAGAAATCTTGGTAAAAGGGTTAAATCAAACCCACAGGTCCTCACTCCTCCCATGCAACACTGTGCTGCTTTGGCATAGAAATATTTACAGCGAAGTTCCTGTGAGATCCTGCAAATACACGACTATTTTTGATAACAGTTCTCCAAAGTCTCTTCTTGAAACCAGAGCGAGTTGTACTCTCGTCTGCAAATCACATCGCACCGCCAGCTTCACACCATCTGCTCGGCTCAGGGTGTTGTCTCGCAGGCCTGGCTGCCGCTAAACTCCCCGGGGTGCAGCACAAACATGGTTTGCACATCCGCCAGTCTTGGCAGCCACGTGGGAATGTTCCCACCACACCGGGGAGGTCAGGGTCTACGGCTGGGCTGAGGGGAGCTGAGATGCCCGTGGCAGGCACTTGGTGGGTTTGCTGAGCAAATCCAACCAGTCCTTATGGAACGAGCGTCACACCTATGGGTCCAAAGTCCCTCCTGCCACCTTCTTGCCCTGTGGGGCTAACACTTAGACAGGTTGACTCCAAGCAGCCAGCCAGGAGACTGGGGCTGTGCTCCTTGGTCAGCAAACTGCTGAGGGGCCAGCTCCCTGCTATGGCCCCCTTTCACTCAAGACAAACCATGTCCGGGGACTTACCAAGAGCTCTGCTGGCAGCTCAGTATCCATGGGCATCACGTGACCACGGAATCCCACATTTCCTGTTGTGTTAATGACTTTCACCCACCGTATCCCCACAGAGGCAGCCACTTGTGCCACATGACCAGCAGCATGGTATACTCAGGGGGGTTGGACCAGTTCCTCAATGCGACAGCCACAGACGTCAGATCAGTGTCAGCCTCTGTGATTGGCCACACTCTCCCCTGGTCTGTGATGCTGGAGAGGGATTCAGGCATCGCTACCTTCACTAAAGGCTCAGGTGGCCAGAAAGCTTGAGCCTCCCAGCAGCACACAGTGAGGGCTGGCCAAGGAAACAGCGTCGCCGAGTTCTAGGGGCCCCGCGTGCCGTTGGAGACACTCCCTCACCAATCTGTGCATTAGAACTGTGCGTCCACCTCTCCATTCAGTGAACACCTGCTCAGCGCAGGCCACGTGCGAGTGCTGGGGCCTGCGTGTCCCCCACCAATGTGGTCTAGTGTCCGAGTCCTGGCGAGGGAGGCAGGGAATGCTGGTCTGTGGAGGCAACCCTTAGACCGAGGCTTGAAGGGTGACTGGGGGTTAGGGAGGGGCGTGTCCCCGCCTCTTAGCAGGGACTGGATAGTCTCCATCTCTGCAGGCTGCTGGCGCAAGAATACTGCCCTGCAAGTAGACAAACACAGTGGCTCGAGTGCGGGCCTCTTGCTCGCAGGCGTGTGCATCTGGAGGGGTTGGCTCAAGGCCGGGTCCCTCATCCTGCTGGGCCCCTGGCTACGTCCTCCCAGAGAAGCAGCCGAATCCCTCACACACATTGCCAGGCTCTGCTGATGTCACACCTACCCACATGCAAATGGCCAAAGCCTGCCTCAGTGAGGTGGAGGAGTGTGTCCCTTCCGAGGGAAGGGCTGATGTCTGCTGGGCACCACTCGTGTCTGCCCCAGTCTCTGAGCTGCCCCACATGTGCATGGTGGGAAGCCCTCTGCTCTGGCCCCTTCGTCTCTGAGATGAAGTCCAGGTACCTTGAGCTCCACTTGCCCCATACTCCCATACAACCCTGTCCGCTCACCCCAGCGTGCGGTCCCAGCTCGAGGCTTTTGCACCTGCTGTTTCCAGTCTGTGCTGACCGGACAACGTTTCTCTTCTTGTCTCCACCTGGAAATGTCCTGCTGACCCTTCAGTGTAACTGGGAAGGGGACAGGCCCACCCTGAGATGCTAGCCTCTGTCTTGGAGATAAAATTCCACCCCATTGCCAAGGAGGTGCCTAGACATTGGTGAAACTGGCTGTGGCTGGGGCTCACGGCATAAGATCAGCTGGAGAGTAGCCTCAGGTGCCACTGCTCCAGAGGGCAGAGCCGTTTCTCATGTCTCGGGGAAGAATTCAGCTTGTCAGGAGGCCCTGGCAATGGAACAGGTGGTCAGTGGGTGCCAGGAATCAGGGCTTTCTCACTAATTCTTAGAAACTTGATTGCACAACGAGTAAGATGTGCAACATTTGGGGGATGGACACGCTTGAAGCTCTCACTTGAGGGGGGAGGGGGGCATGGGCAATATATGTAAGCTTAACACTTGTACCCCCATAATATGCTAAAATAAAAAAAAAGAAACTTCATTGCAAAGAAAAGACAAAACCACAGAATTAAATATGTAATTTGTTTTACAGAGCTGGGATTAGATTGGCCCAGGATTTTAAAATGATGCCACGTACTGCCTGTGGTCCTCCACGGGATGGGTGGGTGGTTGGGGTGAGTGGCAATTGTGGTTGTCATGTCATTGCTGCTGACCTCCACAAAGCCACCAGACCTCAAATCATGGGGGGTCCAGAGGCTGCCCACCTGCTGGGCAGTAAACCAGGGTTGGCATGGAGCAAACCTTCCCCAGGAAATCTTAGTGCCAAGCAACGGCAGGATGCTGAATGTAACGTGAAAATGTGTCTCTCCAGGAAGGTGTGCATTTTTATTTTGAAACATTAAAAAAAAAATAGATCAATCTATTGAGTGAAAAAATTCACAGTTCCCCGAGCTCTGGAGGGAGGTTGGATTTGGAAGAACAACTGTGGAACTTACACTAGGTTAGGTCCAAGGGGTTAGGCCTTCAGAGCTCCTGGAAGCCCCAGCTTGTATCAGAGAATAAAATGCAAAGCCACCATGCCCCAAACTGAGGTTGGTGGCACAGACAGATCATGCCACCAAAAATAATAAACCAGGCACAAGGGGGGCTGCTATTCAGAGAGCAGTAACATGAATCCTGGGGTTCAGAGCCTGGGCTGAGCTAGAGGGTGGAGTCGGCCAGGATTTCTGGAGGCACCTTATCTGCCTAGTAGTGCACCTGCTGTTTAGACTGTGTCTCTGGATTACCTGGGCTCTGGAAATTAAAGGAAGGCTGAGGGAATGTGTTTTTGGAAATCTTTATTTTTTTTAATTTTTAAAAAACTTTTTTTGAGATAGCGTCTCACTCTGCCACCCATGCTGAAGTCCAGTGGTGTGATCACAGCTCACTGAAGCCTCCAACTCCTGGGCTCAAGCGATCCTCCAGCCTTAGCCTCCCCAGTAGCTGGGACTACAGGTGCATGCCACCACACCTGGCTAATTTTTCTATTTTTTGTAGAGATGGGGTCTTACTATGTTGCCAAGGCTGGTCTTGGACTCCTGGACTCAAGCAATCTTCTCACCTGGGCCTCCCAAAGTGCTGGGGTTACAGGTATAAGCCACCGCACCTGGCCATAACCTTTCTTTTAAAAATATGCACTCAGCAACCAGTCATAGCATCTTATTCATTCCCTCACCAATAAATGAATCAAATGAAATTGTTTGATGTGTGTCCATTTTCCATTTGCTGGAAATTCATGATTTTACCTTTAAAATTTATACTTAATCATAAACTGTGCTCTACATATGTGTAGGGAGCAGCTTGAAGTGGTCACGAGTGTCTCCAGGACCGAGGGCTGTGGTCAGGGTGGCCGGCTGGTGTGTTGGAGACACCTGCCTGCCCACGTGAGGGTCTCACTCTGACTCCAGGAGGCAGGCAGAGGGCTGGTCACCAGGTGGGCCGAGGGCTGATGCTCGGCGGGAGGGCCCCAATGAGTGGGGCAGGGAAGCAGCAGGTGCCGAGTTTCCAAGGAAGTCTCAGGGAAGAAGGGCAGAAGCTGGGGGAGCACAGCACGTGGCAGGGCGAGAGGGCCTGTGAGGGGCAGCAGCATCACTCCCTGCGTGGACCACATCTGAGCACCAGGGCTTGGTGGAGAACAAGAGTGGCCAAGCCCTGACCCTTGTGTGGCCCTACCACCATGGTTTGGTGTCGAAACCCCTGGCATTACCTGAGATCGCTGGGACTTACCTGTGGGGGACACGTCCACACCTGCACACATATGGGGCACCCTGGTTCTGTGCATACTCACGCTCCGAGTACGGCCTTTGTCTCACTTCCCTGGTGATGGGCACGTTTCTGTAACCAGAACCCCCAGTCCAGCCCTAACAGGGACCTGAATGTATCTGTGTTCATCTTGTCTTATTAAACTAACGCCCCTTGGTGCTCTACTCCGAGCATCTCTGTGGTCAGCCCTGCCGAACCAAGTGGCCGAATCTTGACCTGGGAGCTGGCAGGAGGGGAGGCCGGCAAGGAGGTGGGACTTGGGGCTCACATCCTGTTTCTTGGGGGCCGTCGCCACACAGGGGCCTGTGCAAGAAGTCACAGGGCAGGACCGAGGACAGGTCCTGAGAGGGGGGTGCAGCTGCAGGCCCTGTGCAAGGGTCCGCGGTGCTCACACTCCCTCCCTTGCTCCCCAGACGGGGTGTCCGGTGTTGTGTTCTGCACCTGTGAGGCTGGGCTGCCTCCCTGGGGCGGGAGCTGACATGCCGGCCGCAGGGAGGCCACAGGGCAGGCCTCAGGCCAGGTCAGTGTGTCCTTATCTTCTCCCAGCCCCCAGGAGTCGTCCCCTCCCTTCCAGGGCACTCAGGACAGGGAGGCCACCCTTCCTGCCCTGCCTCAGAGGGCCCCAGGGTCCCCAAGGCAGAGGTGTAGCTGCTGTCACCAGAGGGCAGGTCTGCCACGGTCAGGGGGACGAGCCTGGCGGGAGGGGCTGAGTCTGGACTGCGACCTCGTCACAAGTTCCGCATAAGCACCGTGTGGGAAACAGGCTCTGCTGTTTGGTTGCTCATGATATCTTGCCATTTACCAGATGGGCTTCCTATGGCGCCAACCACCTTCCCACCAGGCTTGCACTTTCAGTCTGGTCCACAGCCAAACGTCACTGCAGTCTTCCTACAGGACCCGGGCCTGCGATTCTCACGTCCTGGTTTTATTACATCTACTTCTGACTGTAGCTTCAGGACATCCAGTGGTAGAGTAGAAAGCAAACGAACAGCAGGAGAATTTGCTCTCCTCCTCCCTGAGTGCCCTTGTCTCAGGGTTTTCTCGTGTCTAACACATATATTCTTCACAATTTGTGACCGTGCATTTGGGGCGAGTTACGCGAAGATCCTCCAGATGAGGACAAATGGAGCTCCCTGAGGCCCAGGAGCCAGCACGGCGTCCAGCAGGCAGGGCAGGGGGAGCCTGGGCTGAGGCTGTTGGTGTGGGGGGCAGAGGTGCCTGAGCAGAAATGGGGACACCCCTTGAGATGGGCTGGGGGTGTTTGGCTTTCTCTGGCTGGCCCTGAGTTGGAAGTGATGGGGGGGGGGGCGGTCAGATGCCAGGGGAGCTGCAGATCACGGCTGGGCTCCGGGGCACATGCAGTCTCTGGGGCAGCGCACTGCTCTCCGCGTGGGATGCTGGTGGCCGAGGGCCCTACATCAGTGTCCACTGGGCCTAGTGTCCCAGTCTGCAGGGATGACCGGGACTCTCCCGGGCCCAGGGTCTCTAACGACACCCCTCAGGTCCTGTCGGGCTGTCCCTGGTGCTCATGCTGGGGGCTCCGTGGGGGGACTCCGGCTCCACTTTGACGTTTTATTCAAGTTTATTTACAGGTCCTCAGAGTTTAAAAACATAGTCCCTAAAACCATGGAATCTGAAGCACTCTAATGTTGAAAATCATGAGGGGTATTTCAAAGGGAAAGTGCACCTGAGTGGCCTCTGGTAGGGGAAGACCCAGACCCTGCCGCCCGGAGTCTTTACCTGGAGCCTTTGTTGGAAGCAGTCAGGAAGCCAGTCCCGCCTGTGTCCTGAGCAGACACTGCTGGGAACCAGGCTTGTGTCCCTTCCCGCAGGGACCAGGTGGGGCACCGGGAGCATGAGGCGGCCCTGGAGCGCCTGCCAGGGGCTGTGGTTTCCACGCTGTGTGGGCTTTAATAGCCCCATGCCATTACCAGGGGCAGGAAATGGATCCTCTTGCTCTGTGCGGATAAGAATTCCATTAATATTCTAAGAATTCCATTAACGTTCGCTCCGACCTCTGCTAATTCCAGCGTCATTAGCAGTGCATACGTTTCAAAATCTCCTTAATGCCAAACAGCAGCAATGGGTGTCTGCTGTGCTTACTTAATGAGCCACAAAATAAAGCCGCGGGTGATTTGTTTCTCGCGGCCAACCCCTGGTTAAGTAATGGCCAGGACGGGGCGGAAGGCGAAGCGTCTTGTCACCCAGACACTCGAGGCACCGGCTTTTCCATCACAATTGATTAAAGGTAAAAGCATTTCTATGCACACACCTTGTTTTCCATTATCTTAAATTTTTTTCCCCCAGTAATTAGTTTCTCCATCATCATTTTGGAAGAAGGTTAGCATCATTGATCTTTGTTTCTGGGATTTTGATTAACCGTAGCAGCAGTAGGCAGAGGTGCCGCCCCTCCCACCTGCTGCACCCGATCCACACCCCCCAGGGCGCCTGCTGGGCCCTCCCAGCCCCAGCCCTGCCTGAGTCCCGCACCCAGACCCTGGCGGCTCCTTTCGCACAGCGGGGGCTTCAGTCTGACGGCCTCTCATCTCTTCTACGTGAGCACAACCTGCGTCTTTTTGTTAAAAAGAAATTTGAGAAAACCACACATGCCCATAATTCTTCAACATACTCCGTTTTTACATGCCTCACATCAACTCCCATTTTCAGTAGAAATGTGGATATATTTTACATGGTTTCTGTTTTAGTGCACATATAGCATTGCTTTAACTTATTAGCACTATCTTCTCAAGATCTAAGGCATTTTGAAAATTATCATTGCAAATAATTGCATCAGAGTCTAATAATTTCTTTCTCTTTTTCTTTTTCTTTTCTTTTCTTTTCTTTTCTTTTTTTTTTTTTGAGACAGGGTCTTGCTGTGTTGCCCAGTGTGGTGGTGCAGTCATAGCTCACTGTAGCCTCCAACTTCCAGGCTCAAGCCATCCTCCCCTCTTGGCCTCCCAAAGTGCTGGGACTACAGGCGTGAGCTGCCCACCCGGCTGTATTCTAATAATTTCTCAAGTCACGATTCCCCTGCCCATCCCTTAAATGCTGATGAAAACATTCTTTTTGTTACCTATGTAAATGCTTTCACAGGGATACCACAGACATCTTCAGGAATCTCTTTGTGTTGTGTATTTTGCTTGTTTGTTTTTTCACTTGAATAATCTGCTTGGTGAGTGGGTGAGAATGAATAGCTTTATGGGGCTTGCTTTTCAAGAAGGCCAAGAGATTTGCAAGGGTACACACACCTGCTTCTAGAGCCGGCATGGGTTTGTCAGGTGGCGGCAGAGGACAGAGCCTGGCAACTTTCCAGGCAGCAGACAGGACCCAGCCCTGGTCTCAGCCCCTTCCTTTGATGCTCAGGCCGTATCCGCTGCACCTTCCCAGGTACTGGCTGCCCTGGTCCCAACACCGGAGCTGAGTCTGCCTGTCGCGCTATAGGAGAACATGCAGTGTGTCCTGTCTGTGTCAGTGTCGTGGCTGAGACCTACCTGGCCATAGCCTTGTGGTTGGGTCTGGCAAAATTCAGGCACTTTTCGCTGCTGTGTGGTGTTCTCTGGGGCGAGTACCCCACACTTTGCCTACGAGTTATGCCACTAGCGGACCTTTAGGCCTATGGGAGACAGTGCACAGGCTGGCCTTGCGAGCGCCCTCCCCGTGAGTGGCCTGGATTGCAGAAGGGTTAAGTTAGACTGTGGCCCTCCTGCCGGCTCTCTTGGGGGTGCTGACCCCGATGTGAGCTGCCCAGTGTGGGGGCCCATACGGCAGGGACCCAGGGGAGCCCATGGCAGCCTCCAGGAGAGAATTCTGCCAACAACCAGGTGAGTGAGCTCGGGCCACAGATGCAGCCAGGAGAGGCTGAGCCACCAGACCCCTGGCCCCCAGAAAATATGGATAACAATCGCTGCTCGAGATGCCAGGGCCTGGGGTGATCTGGTAAGTAGCCGTGGGTAAGTGACACAGACTGTTACCAGCCTCACAGAGGGCAGACTCCAAAGGGCCCCCCTTCTGCCCTGGGACCCTGGGCACACACTCATGGGCCACACTCGGCTGGTGCCAGGTGCCAGGTGCCAGGGAGAGGCAGTGCGGGCGTTCGCGGGCATCCTAGAGGCTGACAGACCAGCAGTGGGTTTCGGTGGCTGCCTTCTCAGGGCTGCCCTGGCCCTGGCTCCACGTCTGTGGGCTCAGTCTGCAAGTCGGGGCAGAGGGGAGATCTCCAAGGAGGTTGGTGGTGACACGGTGGGTCTGTGGCACCTGAGCAGAGGTGAGCTGGGCCCCGGAGGGTTTGACGAAGCCTATGGTGGTCCCATTACTGCATCTCCTCCATTCTCTTTCCAAGAGCCACCGATCTATATCTTGGCCCGGAGCCTCTGCCTGGTGGGGCCCTGGGACCCCACTGTCAACCATGGAATGCCAGGCTCTGTGGCTGGATCTCCTTCCTTGGCCACTCGCCCTGCATTTCAGAGGGGCCATCCCCGCTGCTCATGACCTCGGGCGCACAATTTATCCACTGGCCTCTCTGGCCTCAGTTTATCCACTTGCTCAATTGAGTGACGGGTCAGAGGCATTTCAGCTCTGCTGGTGCCACAGCATTGCCAAAGTCCTGGCCGCTTTTTCCTGCATCCTGTGGTTTTCAGACAAAAAGGGAGCATGTTAGTGCCTGAAACGGTCTCACCTCTTGCTATTTTTACAGGAGGCCCAAACGCAATTGTTAAAAATAGAAATAATGAGGGAGGCAGAAGCTCTGACCTTGAGTCGGAGGCCAGGACAGGGCTCCCAGGATTCTCTCCGGGCTCGAGATGATAAATGATCACCCAGCTGCATTTGTCCTTAGCTAATTCATCCTTGGCCCAGAGAGAAAGTTTCCACCTTATTTTTTTAAGGAAAGCTGAAAAGATGCTTCAGGCCTAATAACTCTGCTTGGCCTTTTTTGGGCGCTGGCCCGGTACTCTCGCCTGGCGATGCCGTGGGCGTGGTCCGGGAGCCGTGGGCCCTGCCCTACCCGCTTGTGCCGGAAGCCGGCGTGGTGGTCGGACACCCGGTACCTGGCAGGCCCCACCTCCCTGCTGCCCCGAGCCGCACCTGCACCCGCAAAGGGGCTGAGAGCTCCCTGGGAAGGCCATGTGTCAGGGGGACACTGGTGTCCCCCCATGTCCTGGTGGGACCGAGGGGTGGGCAGGACCCTGATACTTGGCTGTTGCGATCCCAGTTCCCCAGGAACAAGGCCTGGAGGTGCATGAGCTCCGTGTCAGGAAGGCCCCGGCATCTCTCTGCACTCTCCCCTCACACACCCCAATATCCAGGGCTCCGTGCTGCAGCCCCCCAAGCCAAGAGGCATCCCCAGCTCCCAGGACCACAGAGAGGGGCAGGGTCCTCTGGGAGGCTGCTGCCCGCCAACCCTCCTGGATTTGGACCTTGATTTTCTTAAATCCAGGGCATAGCTCGGCTCAGAGCTGTGCCTCTGTCTTACGTGTTTACACATTGCATGTTTTTCTTGAGTTCCTAGTTTCAAGGAGAGAATTGGGAGGAAACAGACTAAAGGACTTGCTGCAGGTCGCCACCGTGGAGAGGGGCGCAGTGTGCAGATGAGGCGGGAGCCGGGGACCCGGCAGCATCACGGCGGATTTTAGAAATGGGCAGAAACTGCCACGTGGTTGCTCCTTGTTTTAACCAAGGATACTTAGTGGGCCGGTGTCCACCGTCCTCTCCCCAAGGCCAGTCTCAGCAGGGAAGGAGGGTTTCGAGGTTGGCTCCATCTCCTCGAGGCCCTGGTTATGGCTGCACCACGGTGGGGTCCCTATGTCCAGGCCCACCCACCCTCTAGGATCCTGTTGGGGAGAAAACAGGCTCTGGGGTCACCTTGCACACACCCCCTCCTCGCCCCAGGCCATGCGCCCCTGATTTGTGTCCTCAAGCCTCAATTTCCTCACCTTCAGTGGGATGAGATTGCCCAGCCTGAGGCATCTCAGTGCTGCGTATGACAGGGGAGGAAGGTGCCCAGCATGGCACACAGCAGGCGCTCAATGAACTCTCACTCCCGGGGGCCAGTGGGCTCCAGGCCTCCACCGCATGTGTCTGCCCCGAGTGGAGCTGGCAGCGGCCGCAGTGAGGTGGAAGCCCCGTCTGCCCTCGCCCCAAGCTGGCAGCTCACAGCTCAAATTGCATATTAGTTCCACAGCTGTGATTAGGACACTAATAGTTTATAGGTGAAAATCTGTATCTCCCACAACTGATAGCAACTGTCATACTAACTGGACCTTGCATTGGGACGATTCGTCTAGAGGAAAATTATTCTATTGAATGTGTCCAGGCAGGCGCCAGCCTAGCACCGCGTGTCTGCAGAAGTGAGCCTGCTGCTAAATCATGAAGTTTACAGAAATCGGTATTTCAGCCGCTGAGGGCCCCTCTCAGGGAAGCTCCTGACAGTGGTCCCAGATCCGCCCGGAGTGGCCGTCCCCTGGGCCTCCCCAGGGGACTCCAGGATCTGGCTGCTTCCTCAAGTGACCTTTGAGTCTGGGAGAGAAAGAGAAGCTGCTCCGTGAACTTTCGTCCCACAGGAGCCCACAGCAGCAGGAAGCGGTGGCTGGCCCGTTCTCCGTGGTCGCGTTTGGTTGGGATAAGAGGTCATTTCCCAAAATGGTCTATGCTTATGTTGGAAACTTGGCTGTGCGGAGGTGATG
>VSMD01115016.1:0-21530 GCA_008750895.1 Mirza zaza | reverse complement strand
TTCTTAGCCTTTGAGATTAGTCTTTTTCATACTAGTATGTACAAGAACACTATGGAAGTTATTTTCCAAATGTGTCTCAGGGATTTTCTAGCCAATTCTCAGTAATTCCTAGGGGAATCATGGATGTTAATGCCTGTACTCAAACCATCTGCAGACACACAGCTACATTCAGAGATGAGGATAAATAGAAGCTTAGCAAATGTGACCATATTTATTTTTCCAGCAGTAGCTCACTAGTCATAATTTAGAATTATAATTATGAAAGCTGATAAACTGAGATATGAAAGGACTCCATTATGCTCAGTTGATAATGTTTAGCTCACATATGCCAATTATCACATGTATCAGAAACTCAGTGTCTCTCCTTACCCAACTGGAGTTACTGTCTTCCTTGGTAAATTCACCCTTCATTATTCCTCACTCTTTATTCAAAAACCAGAATTTTACATGTAGTTCTTTTAATCTTTCTTGACTACTCTGTTCTCTAGCTAAACCAGAAGTTCAGAAAATAGAGAACTTCTTTCTCCATTCCCTCCCTCTTCCTCTCTCATTTTCCCTTCTTTCCTCCCTCTATTCCTAGAGGGAGGAAAGAAGGGAAAATGAACTTCTGGTTTAGCTAGAGAACTACTCTGTTCTCTAGCTAAACCAGAAGTTCAGAAAATAGAGAACTTCTTTCTCCATTCCCTCCCTCTTCCTCTCTCATTTTCCCTTCTTTCTTCCCTCTCTTCCTAGACTCCGATCTCTGCTCTCTTACATGATATTACTAAATCAGCAGCACAAGATATATCTTGCATCTTAAATTTGAATGGAGACCAGTTAGAAACCCCATGTCACAATAAGAAAATGTGAACTGGTCCAAAGCCAGTTTTTAATGTTTGTTCATTTAAAATGTCACTGGCTCCATCAGTTGAAATTTCAAACTCATGCAATTAGAGGTCCAAGAACAACATTATGCAATTTTTTTAAATTGTAATGGTCAGATGCTGAAAATTCCTTGCATGTAAATTATAAACAGAAAGGCAGAAAGTCAGAAGTTCAGGAAAAAAAAGAATAAATTAGAGCCTGTCATGACATGGGAGGGACAGTATAGTTTGATGTTGCTATTGTGCCTGAAAGAAAAACAGAGAGCTGTGTTTTGAGCTAAGGCTTTATCTTCAGCAGTCTCCAGTTGTCAGGCAAATGTGCTGTCTGGGATGGGCAGACCATTAAAACATTAGCAGAGATGTGTTCATTACTTTGGCTAATAGAGTTCAGAGTTCCCAGGAAACCTAATAATGGCCAGACAGATTTTCATGAGGTGGGGATGGAAATATCTCTTTGTTGAAGGGAAGCCAAGAGAGTTGATAGGGAGGACAGGCCAGGAGCCTGTCAGGCTTGGTGAGGCATGACAGTGAGGGACCCAGAAAGCCAAAGGAGATTGTGAAGATTCTGTGAGCCATGGTGTGATGTGGGGCTCCTCGCAGGTGGTGAAGAGGCTCAGGAGGGGAATAGTTGGGGACTAGCGTGGGAATGGCCTATGGCTGCTGAGTGAGGGTCTGAGAGAAATAGATCTATGTCATGGCAAGAGAAAACAGACAAATGCAGGAAGATACCAGTGATCAAATCCAAAGCAGCTCTCACAGGGAGAACGAGATGTGAAATTAGAGGTCAGTGACCACAACAAACCAAGTTAGAACCAGTGAGTTTAGAAAACAGACCTTGTAAAGACACTAGGATGCAGATGGGATATGCAAAATATTTAACAACCAGTACCAAATGGGCACCAAACCAATCAGAAGGGATTAAAGGCAGTGCTTTGAAACAATGTCCTATGGCCCACCTCCTTTTAGGTATTTAGTGACTGGACTGTAGGTAGGCTCAGGAGCTTCCAGTGGTCCAGCTGCTGGTAGGGCATTTGGAGAACTTGAGACACCAACTATTTACCACGGCAATATGGTTGAACAACTAAAATGTATGCCAGGAAGTGGCTGTCTAGCCAGGACATTTCTAGTCTCCCTTTTAAGCAAGATTAGTTGTTGCCAAAGGAATCTGAAGGAAAGTAATGTTTGGTTTACAGCCTAGGCGATTAAGCATTTGGGTGTAAAATCATTTTCCCAACAATGACGGGGAAATCTTGAAGCTACAGGATGCTGAAGCCATAAGATACAAGTAACAAGCACTACTTGAAAAAAGGCTTCTCAGGAGAACCACCCACCAGGAAAATCAGAATTGGACTTTATATGACTAAGAAATTAAAATTTATTGCATTAACTTACTTAGACTTAGAGATTTTTTATAGCAGTTAGCTTACTCTGATAAAAATATGGCATAAAAATACATTAGCATTTTAATGCATCTATTTTACACTGGTGACTATGAGCATATTCTAGGTTCACTTGTCTCCCTAAGAGGCTGTCAAACATTTTACAAAGACTTTTAGGTTATCATTTAAAGAAACAAGTTTCTGGATCATGTGGTAAAATCTTTTCAAGAAATAGGAGAAGGTTTTGCTTATTTTTATTTGTACTTTTACATTTTAGACCATGATTTCCCTTTAGGTTATAGAAAATTATGAGTGGTTTTTATTTTGAGCAGCTCATTTCGTAAATCTAAAACCCATACAATCACATATTAGATTGTTATCTTGCTGCAGGGAGATTCTTAGGGGACAGTCTTATTCATCTTTGTACCCGCAGCACATAATCCATAGGACTCATCCAGTAAGTGTTGAATGAATAGATGGATGGATTGATAGATAAAGTCGTTGCTACTAAAAAAGCAATGTGCTGAGAAAAATTAAATTAAAAGGCAATTATGGAGACCAACCTGGAGTCTTCTAATTAACTCTGATGCAGAAGTCTCCACAAACCAGTGGACTTTCATTTCTTAGAAGGACTTTGATGACTTTTTAAGTTTTAGCTCTCATTTTCTAGTGAGGGAACTGTGGCCCAGGGAAGTACAGTGATCGGCTCATATCCATGGAACTATTTCATATCAAAAGTTAGATGAAAACTCTGGTTTTCATAACCCAATAATGGTACTATATTCCCTCTACTATGTCACTTATTATTTTTGACTCTCAGTTGTTTTTCTTCTTCAAAACACAGATAAACATTGATTTAACCTGAAAGTTTTTGTAACAAGAATATGAGGCACTATCAGAGTGCTATATTGCATTCACTCTCAAAGGAATATGGCAATCTTCAATCTGGAGGCCTATTTGGTCAATTCAGGTACACGTGAGGCTGTGTACATGATTAAATCTGAGGGCTCAGATTATCTTTAACTTCAGCGTGTCATTTAAAAAATCCTATGGTACTTATTTATCCTGGACTCAACACAATACCATCTGCTCTCAGATATTCTTGTGAGGTTGCCTGAAGGCATGAATTGTCAGCTAAAGTATAGAACTCAAAGTTTTGGGATGAGGAAACAATTATTCTGTTCATCAAAAAATAGCTGAAGTGTCTTATTAGCTAAAAAGCTGGTTTTGGGGGTGGGGGTGGGGTTATTTATTATCGTCCTGAGGGTTGACTTTTCATTTAATCGGCTTAAGTGCCTTATCTAATAGCTGTTTAAAGTAGGGAATATACATTTGATTTGAGTTCCAGTTTCTAAGTAGGAATGTTGGACCAAGTAACACACTGACCCTTCATATCTGGATACTTTCTGGGTGGACCTGGAGCTAATAATCACAGCCTGTAATACAGGATGGGCAATATAGAGTGTGATCACTGTTCTTCTTAGCTGATTCTACACACTTGAAAATGATATAGCAGAGGGCCCCAGGAGGCAGCTTGAGGAGAATTATTTGCACGGCTCCTAATTGAATGTGTCGACCATGACTGATCACTGGTCTCACTATGTGATGAACACACTGAAACCCAGGCTAGTGACGCATGGGGCCCAGCTTCCCTGCCCCCACCACTGATGAGGTGGATGACCACAGGAGGCCGGAGGCAAAACAGGAAAGCAGGCAAAATTGCTTTTGATGCCTTCTATTTTCACTGCACTTACAGCGCTCCCTGCCCATGTGAGCATGGTGCACACCAGGAAAAGGTTTGCTCTTCCTTCTTGTTCTGTAATGCCACAGCAGGCCTGGAAGGCTGCCAAGTGCCCATGAGAGAACATAGTGCTTTGCTTGATGGGTTACTGGTGTGAAGCTTGCCCTGTTAACGGAATCTCCCCCCCCCACCCACACCCCCCCGAAGGAAACCTCATATATAACAGGTTTTCTTAAAATTCACTGAAAGAGCTAACCCATGTATTTTTAGATTGTTTCAATGAACTTTTATCAAGTGCTAATATGTATCAGGCACTGTGCCAGGTGTTAAGGATCCAAAAGTATTGAATACATTGTTTTATGCCCTTTAAGAAATTGAAACAGAGGTTGTTTTTACAGTTTATCAGTTCTGACACGTAATACTGAGTGCGGTAAGAGAAGGTGCTATGAGAACAGAGAGGGGCCCTAACCCAGCCCTAGGGTGGGGATGGGTAGTGCCCTAGAGGCTTCCTAGCACTCAAAGAAAAAAATGCCTAAATAGTAATCAAACATACATACCCCCAAGGGGGGAAAGTCATTAGGCTTCACCCTTCCTGTGAAATTTATAACAAAAGGTCATTGATGAGATTCTGTGCTGGTAGAATGTCCCTTAGGCTGCAGAGACCAGCTGTAGCTTTCCCCAAATCACAATAGGCAAAAGTGAAGGTGAATGAAGTTTGTTTCCGGAACCACTCTCTCCTCTCTAGGAGCGAAGAGCCTTGGTTGCTCACCTTTAGGTCTTGCCTGATTGGTCATGCTCACAGTATCTGCTACTTGGAGCCCCAAGCCCACCTCAACCTCATTCTGCTCCTTCTGCCTGGAAAGCCCTGATCCCCAAACCCACCCCTTCACCTTCAATTAATTCCTTCTTGACCTCAGGGAAGCTACCAGTTCCTCCAGAAAACATTCCTGCACTCATCCATAAAGGTGTTTCTATGATAACACTGCTTGGTTTCTTCCAGTCTTTTACAAATTACACTAGTGACCCTGTCTTATATCTTCACTCTTGTCTGATTTAAGAAGACAGATCTTTATCTTATTCTTTGGACACAGTGCCTGGCAATAGTGGCTGTTCATAACACATTTATAGACTAGATGGATGGAAGGGTAGCTACATGGGTGGATGGATGGATGAAAGAATATTGTGCCCTTAATTTTTCGTCCCCTTTAAAAAAACCCTAAAACTTCCAATGATTAACCTACTCAGTGTAATTTGTGCTACATTTCTCCTTCCTTACATCTGATGCATCCCTGAAAACCTGAAGCATATTTTTTTTCTATTAGAAGCAAGACACATGATTGGTCATGGAAACATATGCACTATACATTCATTTAGGAGAGCTACAAAAGAAAATTAGAATCCAATGATCTCTCAATTTGTATTCGTGGTGTTAATAATCAGCCGTGGCACTTGCTGATGCACTGCAGCCTAATAAACTTCATAAAAACCTGTTCAATTTCACTCAAGCCTGAATAATCCTCATATGTCTACTGCCTGCCTTATAGCCATATTCAAGCGGTTTCAATTGAATCACATCTCCTTTCTTTACCTAATGTCTCCCCTGCCTCGGACACTCTGGGAAATTAAGTTTCCCAAATGACAGCTGCTTTTGATCATAAATCACTTTCTCATTAATGTTACTTGACTCTCAAACTACTAAGTTTGGTAATTAACAAATAGCCAAATCAGCACTTCATTTGTGCTGTGCAAATGCAGTTTTGAAGGAACAGGCTGTCCTCACCGTGTGCTTCTGTTTAGCTTTTCCAATTCTCCTCCTCTGGCCCACTTAGGAATGTGAAAAAGACAGAGCACAGAATCCTGCAATGAGAGTAGCTCTGCTAGCATATGCATTGTAATGATCACTTTTCATATTGGTCAAAATACTCTAAACACCAGAAATAGCATGAAAATGAGGAGCTAAATTAGAAACTGTTAGGATGGAAATATTTCTTTTAAATTCCTGATTTGATCTATTCGTATCTCCACAATCTTTTTTAAAATCCTCTACCTTTCCATCCAAAATCTTAAACTCTGATCTTGACCTCTCGAGACTCACTATACAACTTCATTCCATAGACATTCAAATGTCACAGACTAAAATGGTACTGTCTAAAAAATGACTGACTTTCTCCTTGCTCCTGATGTCCTCAGATGTCACAATTTTGACTTATTAGTATCTTCCACCTACCAGACAGGCACTGGGCCAGGCATCTTACAGCCATCATACTACTAAATCCTCACAGTACCCTGTAAATTCAATAACACTGTACCCATAAGGGACAACTGAAGCTCAGAGAAGTAATTCCCTTACAATCACCCAGCTAATAAGTGGCAGCATTAGGATTTAAATCCAATTCATAAAACTCATACTCTTAATCTTTGGTGACTATCCGACTCAGTTTGTCATAAAATAATAGGATCTTTTGTTCTATTATTTCACATACATTATGTCGTAGGAGGCTAGTAATTTATGGAAAGTAAAAACAGTACTGTTCTGACCATTTAAACACACTTAGATATACATGAAAATTGGTGATACTTGTCTTAATTAATATTTTGTAATCTGCATTTAGTTAGCTCTATGACTTGGCAACATGGGGGCCAACTTAACTCGGCTTCCAACTTCTCTAAATAAATAGAAGAATAATTTCTAAAGATATATTGAAAGGGGTAAAGAAAAGCTATTCTTTACTTGGGTCCAAAAAGTAGCCACAGCTGTCACCAGAAGCAGAACTGAACATGCATAAAAATAAACTGGCCAACTGACATTTGTGTCATGTATCCCAAATTCAGTGAAAAAGGATTATTCCATATTGAAGTAAGATTGGGGATTTTAAAAGAATGATGCTCTTTTAGCTATTATAACTCTAAGTATCTGCTAGTGTGCTCAACCACATGCTCCATACTTGGGAAATCTGTTACAACATGACAGGTATCAGATTCTCGATGATATGTAATTGGTAATTAGCTGTACAGGCAGACTATTGGCAAATGTACCACATTTTCCTTTTGGAAATTTAGGCAAATTGCACTCGGCTGAAAACATACATTAAAGTGTCTGATTTGGCTTCCAGGTTGATGCATGATTGAAAGTAATGATTTTCTACCTTTCAAGCCATCACATGTGACCTTCTAAATTCACTATTGCAAATTGCCTGTTTCTGAAATCATGCCTTTGTGTGACCACATCCAATTAATTACCACACCACTATTGAAAAGGTTTCCTGCCTCACTTTCTATAAAATAGTACATTAGCTTTGCAGGGATTTTACTTCAATACTATATTTAGTTTGCATTCCCTGGGATGTTGCAAAGAAAAGAGTGCGTTTCCTATGGAGAAAGCACTGGGGTTAGACGAACGATCAAGAAAAACATATCTGCATTTAAAAATGTACTTGGTTGTAAAAAACAAAGCAATATAAGGGATGCTAGCAAGTCAATAGCACATTTTTCTAATAGACATTTTCATACACAATTATTTCAGGCAAATCATACTTCAACTTTTTCTAACAGGAAAAACACTAAGCTCAGGGAGTAATGTCTGTTATTGTTGTCATTTTAATGTTTAGAATTTTATTTAGGCCTGGTATTGAATCCTGATAAGTACAATGTGACTGGTGGCTAGACTTGCTAACTGCATTAATGGGGCAAATAAAGTGAATGTGAGAAGAGCCTTTAGCAGAAATCATAGTTATGAGAGAAGAAGCTAAGGTAGAGGGAAAAAATCAGTGGGTGTTGAGTCTGGTCAGATGGAATGTCCAGCCTTGGTACTACCATGTACAACCTTGTGTGAACTACTTCAGGTCTCTGTGACTCAGTTTCATCTTCCATTAAGCTAAGATTTCTCAAGACCCTTTTGGTTTTGGTATTTTATGATTCGGCAATAGCTCAAACCACTTCACCATGTTTAGAATCAACATTAGGTTAATAGCCAAAGCACCCCTTCAAGCAAGTGACATGGCTTTGGTTACAGAAATGGCTCATAGAAAAGAGGTCAGGCTAGACCGGGTGCAGAGCACTCGCAATGGCCCTGTGAGTAGACATGACTGTTATTGTCCTCATTTTGTAGAGGGGAACTGAGACACAGGAGTTATGTGCCCAAGAACATACAGCTGATAAATGGTAGAGCCAAGATATGGATCTAGGAATCCTATGCCCCTAACAACCACACATCCTGCAAGCCAACATTAGTCAGATATAGTCCAGAAATTTTGACAACATAATAAATCTCTTCTGAGTTTTGAAAAAAAGAGAAAAACAACAAAATAGTTAACAGATGGAGTTAAAAAAATCACCTTTTTTAATTCTAAAGTTGATATTGGAGACAATGGCTTAGACGTGAAAAACTCAGACTCCTTCCCCAGGCACAGAAGGGTCAGGACCTTGTGAAACCTGCGGACCTGTGGAGGGGGCCAGAGAGTGAACTCCTACAGGAGGGTTTATGGTCTGTTTGCTTTGTTTGTTTGTTTTCTTCCCAACTCACTAATCAGATGACTTATTCCAGGCAGTGTTGGGTGAGGAGCAGAGAGAGGCTAGGAACACTCCACTCATTAATGGCCCCCTAGTTGGAAAGAAAAATCAGGAATCAGGAAGAGATGTTTCTATCCCAACCGTTTCTCCTGGCTCTTTGTTTATAATTTAGTTCTCCATTTTCATGCTATTTCTGCTGCTAAGATTATTTAGAATATTTTGACCCATAGGAAGAGAAATTGTTACAAGGAGCTACCATTGTTGTAGTCTCCTGTGCTCCCTTTTTCACATTCATAAGTGGGCCACAGCAGGAGGATTGGAAAAGCTGAACAGGAGCACACAGTGAGGACAGCTTGTTTCCTTAAACACCACATGCGCACAGCACACTGCACTCTATTAACTACAGAGTACAGCCTGCACCAGCAACACACCAGCCCTCCATTCTTTCAGGGTCAACACATTTTCCACTTACACATTAACCTTGCTCTGATAAAAATTTGACAAAGCACACCAGATTCTATTATACGAAGTAGATTGCAGGTGATGACAGCCAGCCTGCAGGAGAGATCAAAAGCAGCAAAAGCAGTTATTCACTGACATGACTCCAGGATGGCTGATGTGATGGGATAAATCGCAATCCAAGGAATGATCTGATGAAGAAAATATTTATTTCCTTTTTCCTACAGCAAGAATACAAAATACCAACAACGTAACTCAGTTAAAATTGTCTTTTGGAAGCCTCTGCTGTTACATGATTGGAAAGTTAGTATAATTATACTATCATATTAGAGCCCTACTTTATAGCAAGACAATTGCTGTCCTCATTGTATAACGTAAATGTGGCTCGCATCCTGCAGGAGAAGGTTCCTTGCCTCACAACAGTGCCCTGAAAGACATCTTATTTTTCTATTCTGTTCTTCCATTTCAGTATCCTTTGGCCATGCTTATGAGAATATTTTTAGAGTCAGATATTTCAGCTGCATCTTACATACCACCTGAAGCAAAGCAGCCTCAAATAAAAACAGCACAGAACATTATGGAAGTAATTATTATTTATAATTACTTCCTCACAGTGTGTTGGCTCATAAATTTTAATGGAGTGCTCTCTGCAATGGTGATTGCCAACTTTCCTGGCATTTATGAGATAAATGTTTATCCAAATAGGAATAATACAGTCTGAGTAATTTCATAACCAACCTGAATCTTCCCTTCCTCATTCCACACTCCAGGTCATTTTAAATTCATAGGGTTTGGGGAAAAGGGAGAGGGGATGACTATCCTACTTTGCAAGTTCTAATGTGCATGGAGCAATTCTTGATATTCATCTTCCTGGCAGAGATATAAGTCATGCAAAACAGCTCCAGGGTAGGCAGACAAATTGACTGCCAGCAGCTGGACATTTATTCAATCTAAGAGCCAGGAATGAACTTGACTTCAGGAAGGAATCAGGAAAGCCTGCTCCCTTTTTCCCCTCTTTATTCACTGTAGGCTGGAAAGGCGGTAGGAAAGAAATCAAGAACACTTTAAAAGGGGACTAGGAATATAATATGTCTTTACAAAAGGAATACATGGCATGATTGGACTTTTCCATTATACCCATGTGCTCAGATTCCCTTTATGTAATGAGTTTCTCTTGTACATTTAAAAATCATTGATTATTTAACAGACCCTGTGCATAAAGAGATTGGAATGAAACATCATTGGGGAAAGAAGAGATAAGTAACATCTTTACAATTATAAAATAGATCTTTGATACAATATGATTTTATATCATCTAAGCATAATTTATATATTTCTAAGAAGATATTGTTTGATTTGAGTTCCTTCAAAAGCTGAGAAGAGAATTTGGTGGTAGTGGCTTATTTGAGAGGTGATTCTAGGAAATAGGAGAAAAGTAACAGGGTGTGCTAAAGATCGAAAATTTGTATCCCCCAAAATTCATATACTGAAGCCCTAATTCCCACTGTGATGGTATTTGGAGGTGGTGCCTTTGGGAAATAATTAGGTTTAGATGAAGTCATGAGGAGGTGGCCCCCACAGTGGGATTAGTGTCCTTATAAAAAGTTATAAGGACACTATAACAGCAGAGCTCTTTCACTTTCTCTGGCATGTAATGACATAGCAAGAAGGCAGCCATCTGCAAACCAGGAAGAGAGTCTTCACCAGAAACCGAATCTGTTGCACCTTTATCCTGGACTTTGCAGCCTCCAGAACTTTGAGAAAATAAATTTTTATTGTTTAAGCACTCAGTCTTTGGTAAGTTGTTATGGTAGCCCTAACAGACTAAGAGGGGGAGAGTGAGACAGGACAGGAGAAAAAGACAACATAAAGATACATTATCCATGACCTGATGACACATCATTACAAAAGAATACTGAGGTCCTCGACAGTATTTCTTTACATTATCTTTTTCTCCTTTCCTATCTCATTTTGGTGACCAAAGGTGTCTCAATACTGCTATAGTATCCTGAAAAGCATACAGAAAGCTTTCCAGACTTGTCCACCTGAAAGACAGAAGGCTGGAGGATTTATCCACTGGTTCTAGTCCTTAATTGGGGGCTGTTGTAAGGGTGGGGGTACTCAAGGCACTGTGTTTCCAGGCCATGCTTGCAAGTGTAGACCTGGTGAACTGTGCTGTTGACAAAACCCTAGCAGGTGCAGAGGGGCAAGTGTGGTGTGCTTGAGGTGGGACGCTGAGCATGCACAGGTCTGTCCACTGCAGCTGGGGCTAAATACAGAAGCAGGCCAAGGAGCTGTGTAGGTACCTCAGAGGGAACCCTAAATTAATAGAGGACTAGAACCAGTGGATACACACATAACCGAGTTACGAAAGATCATTTACAAATGATACCAATTGCTTTGAGAGTTTCCAAGAGTGTTCCATATTTTTCCTTTTAAAGGTTTGTACATATTTAATGCCCAAGGTAACGTATATCACAATATCTTATTCCTGCTATTTTCAATTTTGAACTTTGTGTCTCTGCTCCGATATTATTTTTCTATAGGTTCATAGTCCTTGCTGAAGTTTCCATTATATTTATACCTAACACACCTATGTGAGTTGTAAAGTAGGTTATAATATCAAAAAACAAGGAAATATTTTTTATTTTATAATGATTTTGACATTAGTATGGCTTGTCTTTTGGAATCACTTATTTTTAAGGAAGTAATTGATAGATGTGACTCTATAAAAATGAAAAAATAAGCATGCCCAAAACATGTCATAAACAAAATTCAAGGCAAATAATTAGAAAAATGTATTTTCAGGAAAACGAGCTTGTTTATAGGAGGCAAAAGTGTCACAAATCAATAAAAATCAAAGCACAGGACAACAGAAAAGTCAGTCACTTATGTAAGAAAAAATGCAAGTGATAAACGTTTGACAAAGAATGGAAGAGATAAATGGGAAAATAAAATGAATTTACAACTGGCAATCAAAAGAATGATCATGACAAGTATTGCAGGGTGTAATGAAATAGGCATTTCATTCCCTTTTGTTGGAAGTGTAAAATCATACTAATCAGGATGTCCACTTGGGAACATAACTGTAAGAACCCCCAAATTAAATTTTCTGATATTTATCTACACAAAGAGGACTTATACCATTGAAAATTCTTTTTATAATGGCAAAAATAATCAGAAAACAGAAAAGCCAGCAATAAGGAATTAGTTAAATAAATTATTCCTACGTTGCTACCATGTTTCCCGGAAAATAAGACCTACCCATAAAATAAGCCCTAGCAGGATTTCTAAGCATTTGGGCAATATAAGCCCCATCCCGAAAATAAGACCTACTGATGGGTGTGGCTACACAGCGTATCTGCACAAACCATGCATTTCATCACGGAGTGGTAAAGATGAGCAGCCCTTCTCATCTGCACCATGAGAGCTCTATTGCTCAACATGAGAGATTGGGGCCAATGGTTCTAAAGGAAATAAGAGTTGCAAGAAATTCAGGATAGAATTTGGGGTTTGGAGAGTTATGTTGATGTTCCAGAAGATGACTTAACTATATTTGAATAAATGTAGATTGTTGTACTGTACTTAAAAAAAATAACACATCCCCTGAAAATAAGCCCTAGGGGGTCTTCCTAAGGAAAAATAAATATAAGACCCTGCCATATTTTCAGGGAAACACTAGGTTTTCCTGAAATTATAACCAGGTTTATAACCAGGTTTTCAAGTATATTGAAATATTTTAGAAAAGATTCATAACATATAAGTGAAAACACAGTTGGTGATATAGCATGTATTTTGTCTTTAAAATATAGAATATATACAGAAATTGGAAAATTATATGCCAAATAGTTATCTTTGGGTAGTAACATTTCTGTTTTTTCTTTCTATTATTCTGTATTTGCAGATTTTCTACAATGAACATATATACTTAAAATACTAATAAAATCTAATTATTTTTCAAAAAATCTGCTTCAGTATTAAATTATGACTACACCTTGAGTGGTGGCTCCAACTATTTTTTCTGTCTTTCTACATTTTCTTTAATTTGTTTTATCTCTTAAAGGAACATATTAATTTTGGACTTTACTGTATACCAAAATTTAAAGAGTGGAGCTAAATTCTGTCTATTTTTCTTCAGTTAAGTCCTTTTATGAGAAATTCCAGAAACAATTTGGAGGCATCAGAAACAGAAATCATAGATCTTTTGTGGTTCTAGCACTAGAATATACAGGGATAATGATTAGTCATTGAGAGAGGAGAGAGAGAAAAAGGGAGATAGCAGGAAAGAAAAAGGGAAAGAGGAAGACAGAAGTACCACTGAAGAGAAAGAAAAGCAGATACGGAATTACGGAATATAGCTTGGATGTTTAGCATTTGTCTTATTTCCCTTCTTGAGTCCTAAAAATCAGAAAGGCTACTAAAAAATGATTAAACCTTTTGGTTTTCCAAATATGATGCTTTTGTGACATCAGGATTGGGGAATTAGAAGAGAAATATTAAAATCCACTCAAAACTGGAAAGTAAAAATGAAAAAAATTCTTTGAATTAAAAAAAGTGGATGTTAGTGCTTTTCAATATGCCCAAGCTCTTTCCATGGTTACTATCTATTAATTATGAATTTGGCAAAAAAAAAAAAAAACCTGATTACATTGCCAAAAGTTTCTTTCCCAATCATGCTTCTGATTTTCTTATGCACCTTATCAGTTTGTCCAAAATTTTAATGTGATATATTCAATGTTCAAAAATTATACAAAGGCATAAACTTAAGAATGTGTTTGAATGGCTTTGACATAACCCCAAATAAGGAGGTGGAAATTCTCATATGCTCTTTTTTTGGTGGTCTGTCATTGCCTTCTCACTACAACAATGTTCCCCTGGAAACTAAAAAGGAGACAACTTCAAAGAGTATGATTCACCATTTTATGGGTGATTCATTTTTCATCCTGGTCTAGCACATTTTGTTCTCTGTTTGGTTTTTCCTCATTAGAGGTGGGTGACACAATGATCTTAACATAATTGAAAATAGACTGGTGGAAGAATTTGGTGGATGTGGATAGAGTCCAAACATTGAACCCATCTACCAGAGAGCTGGGATGGAATATAAAGGAACTCAGTTATAGGAAATTGGGATACCAGGAAAACCAGGTAGAAGATCTATTTGAAACTTAGCAGGCAAATAAGTATGTTTTGATTTTGTATATTCCATCCACCAAAGAAGAACTGGTCTTCAAGTAGGGGTGGAGGCAAAATAATAAGTAATTATTTCAGCTGTCATAAGTTTGCAGATTTGAGGCAACCTGTTTCAGGAAAGAACACAAGGGGACAACTGTTCTAAGGGTAAGGTATGTCCTAGAGCACAGCCTCAGGAGCTAGAGGAGGAAGTCAGGGAGAACCCCAGGATGTACACACTCTGGTCCCAACAGGCACCTGTGGCAGCCAAGTCCAAGGGGGTTTCTAGGTCCAGGTGCAATTAGTCTGATTTGATTCACAGGTTGACAATTCTGCTTGCCTTAAAAATATCCAATTCTGTAGAAACCATTCCTGCAAGCTCAGAGATCTATTCTTCATGACAGATGATGCAACTTAAAAAAAAAAGCTTTTCTTGGAGGCAGGAGCCTTTGTATTAATGCATGATCAATTCACTACTCTTCATTCTTTAAACCATTGTACCCATATTAAGATGCATTCATTAGGGATAAATTGTGACCTTCCCCATATAACTCCCCATGTTTGACAAAACAAGACATTCTTCCTCAGGCATTTGACCATAGCTTTTCACTCCGTTACTTTAGCACATCTCTTCTTAATTTGTTCTCAGGGAAAATGGAGAACAGTTGATCACCTTTACACACAGATGAGTATTCTAGTGTTATGTCTCTGGACGCATGAGAATTTGAGTGTCTCATTCTTGCAACTCATACTGAAAATAGAGACAATAAATTTCTTTGTAACCTCTTGGAGTGTTTTTACATCAAACATAAACCTTACTGTGGCACCCAAATTTAACTGAATTCAACAATGAAATTGAAACAAAAAGTATTGCTCCCTAACATAAATTATCTCACATTCTGTCCCTTCCTCACTATCTCTACCATTCTTATTTTAAGACAACTGTAAGTCTTTCTCTTGAATGACTATTTCCTCTGCAAAGAAGATCATTAACCTCCAATATATCGTTACTAAACTGCCTCAGCATTTCTTCCCACTGACCTGGGAACAAGGGTGGACTCAGGTTCTGTGGAGCCTGAAGTGTATACAATTTTTTTTTTTGGGGGGGAGTGCAGCATCTTGCAGACTTTCAGTGTTTTTCAGGTAGGGTGTCAGAGAGGTATGTCCCTAAGTGGTGATGATGTGGCACTCTGATGTAGCAATCTTATATTAACAGGGGAAAGTTTCAAATTTGGCAAAGAACGACTTTCTAAGATTGGGTGTTAAGTTGTTTTCCTTGGTCCAAGCCACAAATAATAAGAACTAATATTTCCTGAGTCTTTCTAGAAGGTTCTGTGTTAAATGAAGTACATGTTTTACCCTTATTATTCCTCATATTCATAATATGAGGTAGGTATTTCATTGCACTCTTCTTGCAGATGAAATTGGAGTTGAGGGAATTTAGGAAACCTCTAGAATGAAGCTGATTTAGGATTTGAACCCAGGCAATTTGACATCAGGGCCTATGGTTCTAATCAGAATGCTATCCTGGCTCCTGGGAGGCAAAGTTCTTCCAGGTGATCCTCTTTGTGTAATATTACCTCCAACTTTTCAAAGGAATGAATAAATATCCCTCAACCTGAACAACTGCAATAATAGCAAGGAAGTATGGTGATGATGAGAACTAAAAATATGTGAATAAAATGTAGGAGTACAATCAAACTTTGTAATTAAATATTTACGGTTTTCTTCCCCTTTTTATTTGTATATATTCACAGGGTATAAATTCAATTTTTCTATATTGTATTACATTGTGGTGAAGTCAGGGCCTTCAGTGCCTCCATCGCTGGAGTACTTCACACTGTACCCACCAAGTTACCTCTCATCAACCACCCTCCCCCGGTGACCCCTCCAATTCTCTATAATCCATCATTCTGCACTCTGCTTCCATGTTCTTATTTATAAACAATGGTGCTGATAAACCCCAGTGTAAAGAACTGCTCACGTAAGCCTCTACTTTCTATAGCCTTGTCTGGTTGCTTTCATACATGAATCTCACTCACATTCTGAGATCAGTCCATCTGCAAACTTGAGCACCTCCCAAGTATAGAATTGCCTTCGTGTTGCCAGAGGCATTGTCATCAACAAGGCCAGGCTAAATGGTCTCAGCAGGTCTTGATTTTTCACCAGTCTGAGTACAGGAGCCTCTCTCCTCTAGTCTCTGCTGTCAGCCTTTATGTCATTACAAGACTCAATTTAGAATTTTACTTTCAAAACCACACACAGACCTTGTTACAACATTCAAGGAAGCTAGCAAAATGAGAAAAATGCTTTCAATTTTCACTTTCTTGTTTCCAATTGATTATAAATTTGTGATAAATTAGAGATAAAAGTCTTCTGAGCTTTGTCTTGATCCAAAGGTTAATTGCTTTGTAAAATTTGAACAGGAGGTGGCAGGGAGAACTTCTCTACTTTTCTCTTTCTTAAAATAGAAGAACAGACCTATTGGCTTAACTAAAATGAAATGATTTATATAACCAGTTCATTTATCTCCCTCAGTTAAAGTGTCAATGATATGCTTTATGAGTGTGGGTCAGCGTTCCACATGTGGGGTGGGGAGGGGAGTTTAATTTGAAGAGTCCAGGGAAGGTGATCCACCATTCAACTTGCTGCTGAAATTTCATTCATTCTTTTGGTTAACAAACTACTATTTTAAAATTTCAAAGACCATTGGAGTATTTGAGACATTAGTCTATCAGTCATGCATAACTTCATGTAAATCAACATTTAGCTCTTGATAAATTTTGAAAGACTATGACTTCAGAATCTGGGAGCATCTGTTCACCAGCTATGCTCCCTCTTTCTCAAAATTTTGCCAGAAATCCCAGTGGCTGCTCCACTCAGTTGCCCAGTATGCAAACTAAGTAGAGGTTGAGGGAAGGAGGGTTCATCACATACATCACCTTCCTCCCTTCCCAGGGCTGGGGAAACTGCTGCTTCAGTGAGCCAGATTTGAGCAGTGAGGGTGAGGCCATGGGACCTACTTTCCAGTCCTCCGTACTTGTTGTTGCCATATGGTTGAAAATAGCTAGGTATATAGGGCATGCGTTTGTGCTTTCATTTACTCATTCTCTCATTCACCTACTGCTGAAAAATAAAAATTTCTTCTGGTTCAGTCTCCAATTGTAAGACTTGCACTCCTTGCCCTGAGCCTCAAATCTAGCTTCCAGGAAAGCTACTGGGTTTGCTCATTTTGTGCTGCTATCAATATAAAGAAGCACCTAAGGCTGGGTAATTAATAAAGAAAAGGTTTATCTGGCTCCAGGTTCTGCAGGCTGTACAAGAAGCATGGCACCAGAATCTGCTTCTGGTGAGGGCTTCAGGGAGCTTCCAATCAAGATGGAAGGTGAAGGGGGAGCAGGTGTGTCTCATGGCAGGAGAAGAAGCAAAAGAGGGAGGAGCGGGTGCTTATGCTCTTTAAACAACCAGCTCTCCTATGAACTAATAAAGTGAGAACTCACTCATTATTGTGGGAGAGCACCAAGCCATTCATGAGAGATCCACCCCCATTCCCTAAACACCTCCCACCAGGCCCACAGTCTACACTGGGGATCAAATTTCAACTTGAGATTTGGAGGAGAAAAAACATCCAAACCATATCAGCCAGCTATTGTCAGAAGACCTCCTGTCTTTAATTTGCCAGCATATGGAAGTTTTCTAATCATCGAGTTTAAGGCCTCTTTATAAAGATGGACCTCTCTATAAAGAAGTGCCCCTTGTGATATATGCCAACACTACCATAATCCTTGGCTGATGTTATTAATAATTTATCTGAGCACATTCTGTAAACAGTAGTTCTAAAAATGTTGTCTGAGGGTCTCTAAACCCTTTCAGAGAGTCTCTGAGGTCAAAATTACTTTCATAACACTAAGTTTTTATTTGCTTCCTTCTCATTCTCTCTCACTAGTACAGTGGAGTTTTCCAGAGGTTATGTGGTATGTGATACTGCAACAGATTGAATGAGAAAGCAGATTTGAAAACCTAGCTGTCCTCTATTAAGCTGGATATTAATGAGATTTGCAAAAATGTAAGACAATATCACTCCTCTCACCAATTTTGTTGTTTTTCAAAATGTAGTTATTTTTCATTAAAAATATGTCTAGGTGTACATGCAATGGGTTTATCATTGTTATTTTAAATTAATATTTTACATTTTTTCAGATTTATAATACAGTAAATATCGATAGGTATAACCCACATACACACAAGGTCTTTAGTGTTCTCAACCATTTCTAAGGGTATAAATGGGTCCAAAAAATGTCAAAACACTATAAGAGGCATTTTATATATATTATCATGTTTCTTAAAACTACCCTACAAGGCAAATATCATCCCCATTTTACAGAAAATGAAAGTCAGTACATTACAGAGTTAAATAATTTGCCCAGAGTTGAACTATCAGACACCCAAAACCCATTATTTTTTCTTGTGCTGTCTCTCTCATTTCTCTTATTAAAGTTGGCCCTGTGTTGGGCTTACTTGTAGGAGACTAAAGATATAAATGGACAACAGCCAGATTGTATATAAAAACAGAACTTTGATCCACAACCTGCAGCAACCTGCCTAGGAAACCAATCTCCTTGTCTATAATAAAAACCAGGAAGCCGGCCTGCCAGAAGTGAGACTTACAGGAAGCCAGACTGCTCTAACTAGTGACAATTGTGGAAGCTAAAGAAAAACTTCTGTAACAATTGGCCCCAAAGAGCCAAGACTTGATTAATAACTAACAGCTTCCCTAATTTTCATCCTTGCCTCCAATTTAGGACCAATCAAGACATGCCAAATGTGCACCCTCAGCCAATCATAGCATGGCCTGCATCTAGTTAGCGTGCCTACAGCCTTTCCACACCAACAGCCTCCAACTGGGGCGTACCTGAAGGCTCTCCTTTTTTCCAGTATAAAGCTTTCCCACTCCTCTGCCTGCCTTTGAGTCTCTGCCAAAATGCAAGTAACAGGGACTGACTCCCTTGCTATAACTACACTTGTTCTCATCTAGTTGGTCTTCATTCATTTCCTCACTTGTTTCATGTTATTATCCTGTAAGACACTGAAAGATAGAAAGCTTAAAAACCCTTGACTCCCGTGTTTTCAGAGCTGAGAACTTTGCATAGCACATAGAAATCACTCATAAACATCTGATGCTTTAAGACAAAGCTGCATTAGGGGTTGTTAGACTAAAGCACAACCGCTGCCTGGCTCTCCAGCTATTTTCTGTCCAGACCCAGGGGGGTCTATACCACTCTCTCTCTTGCATCACTGGTTCCCAGATATTTTGGGCTTCTAAGACCAAAATAATATTAATAAATAGATACAAATGGGTAATTGAAAGAGGATTGCCATTTTCTTCCCAAGAAAGGTTTTTAAAAAATCTACCATCCAGATTACCAAAAGAATGAACTAACTAATATTTTAATTTAAAATGTTTCTTAAAATTGAATAAATTTAATCTTATTAAACAGCGCATTGCCTCGACCTCCCTTTGGTGGCACACTTGTCAGAGGCAGAAAGTCAGCGGTTGGCGTTCGGGAACGTTGCTCATGCCGGGGGGAGTGCACTCAGCCTCGCAGAACAGAGGCGGCTCTGAGTCCCTCCCTTGCATGGCACACAGGCTCCCCTGGGCTCTCTGGGACTGAGACATAAGCCTCATTGGCTTTTGTTGCTGAAATTCTCAGACTTTTTTTTTTCCTTTTCAGAGGATATTGGAACATCTCAGGGAAGGTTAGATAAAGGGCCCAGGTTCCCTGGCATTTTTTTCCATGCACATATTCATCCTGTTTTAACTGAAAAATAATGTATTTCTTTATGAAGCAGACATTAATGGCCATATATGTGTTCAAAGCGCCAACTCATTAGCAATTGCTTGGGCCTTCAATAGAATTATACAGTAAATACTCACTATAATTAAGGGGGACCACATGGACAGACCAAGCAAAACAAAACAGAAGTTGTAAAACTTACCATATTATTCAGATTATTAGGGGTACGAACATCAGAAGACAATCCATATAATATCTAATTAAATTTCCCTAAAACATGTATTTGGGCTCTATGCTTTCTCGTTTGATAATCAAATTGTTTTATATAGGAAATATTCATCAAACATTACCTTTCTCACTGTGCTGGACGTATTTCTTTGCCTTCCAGATCCACTCTTTACCCAATCTCTCCTCATTCCGTGCTCCAGGAGGCTAACTTTTGTGGACGGCTAAAATAGAGAAGTTCCCGCCTTTATTGGCTAACCTCCAGGTGGGTTCAGCCAATGAGAGGCACAGGTAAAAGATCAGAGGACAGGCTGTATGAGAGGTCAGGTGCATGCCCTTGTACTTCCCTGATGAACCACTGATTGGTAGAGGCTGTGTTCTAAAAGGCCAAGGCTGCAGTCTAATGTCTGTCTCCTACTACTAAAGCTACAGTTGGCTCCTGGGCCTAGTAACTACTTTCTCCCTGCTCCCTTCATTGGGTGGGGGTGGGGGATTGGTAATGACTATGATGCTAGCTCAGGTCTACACCATTCTTTATTACCTCCCTGAATCCTGCACACATCTTTGTAAGTCATTAAATTCTTCTAAATTACCCCTTTGTTTCTTCTGCAAACCCTGATACTTTACACACTTCAATTGTTTTCAATTTTATATCTCATTCGTACTTTTATATTTAGTTTATTTGCCATTGTTTTGCACAGGATGCTTTGCAAAGATTCTAAAATTGATTTAGTTGTTTGCAGAGATTGTAAACTCCTTGAAGGTGGAGACCTTGCTTTTCATTTCTTCATATCCATCAGCAGCTTGAGCAAAGTGATTTGTATCAGTTGATGCTCACATTTGCTATCACTTTCATCTTGCTAATTAAGCTGCCACGATGACAATGTCCAGGACTAGCAAAGTGAGCGTTATGAGTGCAAAAGCAGAAGGGTAAGAAGAACATTCCTGAAAAGAAGCTAGGAAAATGCTGTGCTTTTTCTTTAAATATGACTTGAGAAACAAATATGTAGTAATTAAATGCTTAATTTGTACCTGATTTCAGCTGCATTTATATAATGCCAGAACAACTGGTCAGTTCAATGTAACTTTTTTTTTTTTTTTTTGAGACAGAGTCTCACTCTGTTGCCCAGGCTAGAGTGAGTGCCGTGGCATCAGCCTAGCTCACAGCAACCTCAAACTCGTGGGCTCAAGTGATCCTCCTGCCTCAGCCTCCCAAGTAGCTGGGACTACAGGCATGTGCCACCATGCCCGGCTAATTTTTTTTTTCTATATATATTAGTTGGCCAATTAATTTCTTTCTATTTATAGTAGAGATGGGGGTCTCGCTCTTGCTCAGGCTGGTCTCGAACTCCTGAGCTCAAACGATCCGCCCACCTCGGCCTCCCAGAGA
>VSMD01115013.1:116418-167910 GCA_008750895.1 Mirza zaza | reverse complement strand
TCCACCTGGGATTTCTCAGCCTCCATAACTGCAAGAAATAAGTTTCTTTTCTTTAAAACTTACCCAGTTTCAGGTATTTTCTTATAAGCAACAGAAAACCAATTAAGACACTTCATTTTCTAGATGTTTTTCTGGATTCCTGTTTATATCACAACCATGATATAGGCCTTATGAGTAGGTGATGAGACTTGCCCCTTTCTGTGAAATGCCCAGAGACCAATATAGACACTAGCTGCTCTTAACTTAAAAAAAAATAAAAAAGTAGAGAAGCGATATGTGGAGTGATTCAAAACATGTTGCAAAGCCCCCCATATGCCAATAAGCACAACTGGAATTTCCCTATTTGGGTAGGTTATGCATTGGCTGTTTGGAATTTATTTGTTAATAATTAAAGTGTAAGAATTAATTGTTCCTAAAAGAAAACACAATAATAAACTTCATGGGGCAACTGAATTAATTAGGTTTCTTTACCACCAGAAAGACTGAAGGTGATAGCGGACAAATAAGCAAAGGGAGAAATTTAGATAGAGGAAAGACCTGGAAAGAGAAAATCCAGTCTTTGGGAAAGAGGCACTGTTGCCTCCTTGCCTATACAGGTAGAGATACCTAATCAGGCTTTTACGAAGCATGATTGAGGAAGAAAGATGAGAGCAGGAAGACATACAGCTTGTTCCTGGCCTATGCCTGTTAAAGGATTGCATTCAAGCAACTGAAATTGAGCCTTGGGAGGAAAGTCTTCAATTTAGACATCCCAAAGGGACTCTCAATCTGCTCATTAATGCCTGATTTACTCATTCTTTCTGATCTCTTGTCTTGCTAAAGAAATTTGTCTTTGCTCCCTTCATATTATTCTTGACCCCCAAAAAAGAAACTCTTAAATTATTATTAATATCCATAATAATTTTTTTTGCAAACTCCCACATATTTCATCTGAATTTCTCCTTGACTTTAATCCTTCTCTATGTTTCCATTTTGATTGATGTTTCCTCCAGGGATCACATCAGAATAGAAGTCAGAGGTGGTCGCCATCTTCACAAGGAATCATCTAGCTTTGGATTTCTCTCATTTTTTTAAACAAACTCAATTGGCCAAGTCCTTTGCAAACCGATTTCCACCAACCTCCTGTACATAATACAGGAGGACGGTGGATCATTGTACATTTACAAATATAAATGAAGAAATCAACAAAGAATCTAGGAGTATATTCCAGCTCTACTTGGTGACTTTCAGCTGGTTAGAAAAAGAACAAAGGCTTCCGGTTTCTGGGGTACTTGTCTCAACTAATATGTATAACTCCATGAATACATAAGGCAGATGAAAACAATAGGAAGACAGGTCACTGTGGCCACAATTTCTTCTCCACATTCTGACACTTAGACCGGGCATGGATCCACCTGCACCACCACGTGTCTGTGCAGCAAGAACTGAAAACCTCTTCTCCTTGACCTCCTGGGATTTTTACATTGGATGGGGTTGAGTTAAAAGCAGCAGCTGGCTTGCAGATGTGCTTAATTTACCCACATCTAACCAGCCTGGGAAGTTGTAGAGACATCTTTGAATGTGTACCCAATTCCATGTGGTCAATCAACAGCCTTTGGTGTGTTTTGATGGCTCAGGGATATATGTCTTCCCTATGCTAACAGACTGATGGAAACAGTCGGAGATGGATTTTGGATATGGTGAGGGTTCGAGCCTGGATGAGTATCTCACATCAAACTGGAAGGAAAATAGGAGGTAGGATGGTCCCAGAAGATACGTTTAGAGTAAAATTTTGCAAACACATGCTTATGAAGCAGTAATTGCATTGAAAGAGGATGATGCAAGACCAAGCTGATATATCTGGAAATTGCTATGAACCAAGAATCATATAACACAGGAGGCAAAGTTAAACACCTAACAATCACCAGAGAATAAACAGTCTTTTTAATATATGTGCATATTTTATTTTATATTGCCTTACAGTATACAAGACAAGAAAATTCAGCCCACAGACACACATAATGTTTATCTTTTCTGGAATCCTACTGCCCAAAGTAGACATGAAAATGCTCAGTAGACTGAAAGCTGAACAAAGAGTATTCAAAACAGGCCACTTTCAGTTTTTATGTACTTTAGGATTTGGAGTCAAGTTACCAGAAAGGGATAATTTTTGTCCTTTCAAACTAATCAAACTAAAACATATTCAGAAGGGACTTGGAGTGCTGGTAAAGAATAGTGCTGGATAGTATTTTCATTCCATGTTCTACAATCCATGTTTTATTTCAGTCTCCAATCAGCCGTCTTCCAGCCACATCACCCCAATATTGGCAAGGGATTTGGTCATGCCCACAATTACTTAGTGAGATCTGCAGGCTACTCCCTGGTGCCTAGTAAAGGATAGTTCTGAGCTACCATCTAATTGTGAAACTGATTAGTTACACAGACCTCATGGGTGACTTATAATCCCCACTTTAATACTTTGAGGTCAAAAATAGAAATTCCATAATAAGATAAAAAGCTATTTTCATTTGTCCACTTAATTTATACTAATGGCTTGCTATAATTAACTACGTGTAGGAAAAATTTCAAAATGTAGCTTATTTAGTTCAGAAAAATCTTAAACAGGGATTCTGTTTGAAATTTCTGAAATAAATATGTTAATTTAGAAAAATCAATACCATACATGTATTTCAATATATAAAAAGAAATCATGCAAAAAAATCCACCTTTTATCCAGTAGGGTATAAAATTGGAGGCAAATATTCATATAAATGCTTGAGGAAAGAAATACCACAGTGGCTAATGCTACATGATCATGAATATCAATGAAACAAAATCTATTATACATAGCTATTTATAATTTAATCTGATAACAGTACCTATGAGATATCCTTACACAATACAGACCTACAATAATTCATTTTTGTCTAATTAGATACCTGCAGCTCTTTGAAAGATCCACTAAAATAAATAAACCTCCTTTAATTTAACCTACATTTTCCGTTCTTCCCCAATGTCCTTGCCTATGCCTCAGGATATCCAAAGCATCTTGAAAACAACACAGACAGAAATGGAATCACACAGCATGACGCGGCCTTCCTTATGCATGGCTGGCTCCCACTTGAATAAGGGGAGAGAATGCAGAGTGATGCTAGTAGCCCACATGCACAGCTTCTGATTTGGCCCATGAATTATAGATGTACTTCTGAGCGCCATTTCCCTTATGGTTTCTGATGCAAAAACAGTCAGTAAATATCTAATGCTCTTGACCTAGTATGTTAATCAGGCAGTAAGGTAGACATCAAGGGCCCCTCGATGCTAAGTTTAATTAATGGCATGTATAACTGTCTAGCCCCCATCTCCTCCCCTTAAACACTACATAATGGGATACATTCTCCCATAGGGCCCCAAAAGTTTGTGTTTTCTAGTCATGAAGTTTTGCTCACTGTTGTAAGGTCAGCCCATTCATTTCTCAGCACTCCCAGTTCCCAACTGCTATTTAAGCTGTTAGTTCATTGAGTTCATCTGTCATGGGTCTGCTTTAACGTGCTTGCCAAAGGCTCTGAGAACTGTTCCCACTCTGCTATTTCTTTGTACTAATGAATCACTTTGAACTAGTCAGATATATCTCACCATTGAATAGAATTCCTTATATGGGTTCAGTGTAACACAACGAGGCAAAAATACTTGCACCTGCTAACTCAGCTACACTGCCTATGCCTTTGTGAGACCTCGTGTGTATCTACAAGTTTGGGGGAGAAGTGTTCTTGCTTTTTCAAAACACATGGAGACATAGCATGTGAGCTGTGTGTAAAAGGGCCAAGACACATCCACAAAATAAGCAGTGAGAAGAACTTCCATGTGTTAAAGCTTTTCAGAGTTCTCAATGCATACAATGAACTTGGCTTATGGAATTAAATACTCTTTTTAATGTGATTGTAAGTCTGATGGTTAAGATCATGATTCATTTAGTATTAAGTTTATTCAGAGCACTTCATCTAAGCGGGGGTAAGGAGTCCAAACAAGATTCATTATCTCCATTGACATTATCATTTAGAAACTCAAAAATAGTATTTTTGTTTGATTTTGACAAGAAGCACCTTAGTGCCATCTTTCTACATTAAGTATGGAATCTATGGTCATTTAAAGACCCAAACATAAAGTGAGTAATCCCAGAAAAGTGGGTTGTATGCTTCTCTGGAGTCTGTAACAGGAAGACCCACAATTCGTACAGAAAATATGCCATTTGTAGCGGTAAAATGTTCAGGTTAAGGAAAGTACTGAAGCCATAGCCAGAATTTGTCCTAGCTTGTAGGAGAGACACAGGACTCTCTTATAAAAATGGAATCATAAAAATCTAAGTTGCTTTGGTTTGAAAATGACAAAAGTTTCCAAACATTGTTACATGTTCTCACATCTAGCAAGACATATTCTTTTCACTGTTAGAATCCAGATCTGGCTTAAAGTTTATTTCTATCTACTCCCATGGTAGTTTACCCTTTTATAGCTTCCTCTATGTAAAACTGTCTTCATGGGGAGAAGAGACAGAAGAATGGGACTAGAGTGCTATACACGCTCTCTGGGTGTACTAAAACCACCTGTTTGAATTTGGCAAAGCAAGCCAGTGCTGAGATGTTCAGTGATGACACACTTCTGAGCTCCTTAAAGTGCATGAACAGCCTCCTGGCCACCATGCATATTCATTCATTCATCAAACATTTTCAGCACCTACTCCACGCCAGGTGCTGCAAAAAGACCCTGGGAACACCACAGCAAACAAGACCAATGGATCTTATCTATCAATAGTAGTACTCATCTGTTCAATCCTGAGGAAGAGGACATTTACGTTTCCCAGTTTCATCCACTGAACATCCTGTAACTTTTCTGTTATTTACAGAAAGATGGAGAGCAGGAAATTCAAACTAATAGTCATTTTCATTTTCTCTGTACCTATCATAAACAGAGCACTATGTTAGGTGCTTTATGGGATGCAAAATGGCTAAGGCTCCATGGGTGCATACCATGGTGAAAGAGATACATATGTAAGTGCCAGAGTATGGAGAGTGTGACAAGGCAAAGTCCATCTCCTTAAGAGTGTCTCTCTTGGGAACAGGGACTAGATAGAACCCTTAGAAAAGGGCATAGAGACAGGTTATGGTGAGGCCATGTATTAGATTATTCATGAAGACAAGAGTAATCAGAGTAAAATGCACACTAGGGCTTAGTGAATTAAGAGTAGTTAGAGAATATAATGAAATGTGGAGGAAATACAAAAAGAGTCTTACCATGGTCTTCTGTAACTTCCTGTATCTTTCATGAAAATCCTCTTTGAACTCCCTTGTCCAGCCTCAGGGGTTAACTCAATAATTTGCAATGTGTGTTTTACTCTAGTTACTCTTAAGAATGTTCCATCAGACATTAAAAATTGTCCATATTGTTCAAAATCCTTTGAAGCCCACCTACTGAATTCAGCTTTTCCCAACTACAGAGCCTGTGTAACTGTCTTTCTTTGTGGAATTCGAGTGACCCTATTTGCCTTCTAAAACAGTCATATACATAGTTACATGCTTAATGCTCATGTGGCTTGAGTTTTGTCTCGTAGGATGATGAGCTACTTGAAGGAAGTTGTTTTTCTGTCCTATCTTTCATGATGTTTAGCAGGCACATAATTTGAACCAAATAAATACTTACTGCTCTGACTACAGGACATGTCTTAGAGTTATAAAAATCCTTTTCAAATCCTCGTCAGCAATGGCTTTCCCTGATTTATGCTCCTAAGACTCTTAAATCTCTTCTTTCCTAGTGTTTACTCATCACTCCTATGTACATAAGCCAAGTACTCAAACACAGAAGGAAAGCTGACATAGCCTTGATTCCTAGGAATGCATCTCAAGACCATTTCAAGCTTGACCCAAGCCTCAGTTCTGAGTGACACACATATACCTTGCTTCTTGCTCTGGTAAGCTACCTGCACATTTTCTTATTCTTTGAAAGAACTGAAGTAAGTGTAGTCTATCTGAGGAAGTCTTCTTCATGGAAGAAAATAAATACCTTTACCAGCTTATTTTTCATTTCTGCAATGTATTTGAAATGTCAAGAATAGGTCTCCTGTTCAGCATCTCTAATTATCCCAACTTCACAATCCATGCTTTAAAATAATCTGACCAACAAATCACCCAAGCTATCAAAGAGAGCGTGAATTTTAAGGAAACATTAAGTATCGTCATTATATGCAAATTGCCCATGATATTTCTGTGAAAGCAGAGAAAAATATGGATTTTTATCTTACCATCAAAATATATTTACAAATCAGCAATTGAAAATGTTAGAATAATTATTCAATAGTTGGAATTGAGGGATAATCCAACACTTCTTTTTTTCTGTGGCAGATTGACAGAGCATTATAAATTCCAACAATTTATATTTTAAGGCCCCAGCTTCCTATGCCTGCCAACCATGTCCCAGCCTTGAGGAATTATGGCCGTTTAATCAGGGTTGAGCATTTCCATGCTCAGCCTTCAAGCGGTGATGCTGTGCCCATGTTTTCACCAGTGATAGATGAATCCACTTACTCTACTGCTTCCTGCGTGACAGTACTTTAGAAGTCCTGCTAAAGTTCACATTTCTCAATATATCAAAGTTTAGCAGCACAATGACCTTCTAATATTTGTTTTCAACTGTTTACAGCCAACAGTTCATTACTTTCCCAAAACAGAGAGGAAGGAAGCCGGTCAGGTGGTCATTCTAGCAGAGCAGGTACTGCAGCCTATTCTAGGTCTGGAGATTGATTGCAGGGAATCTCATAAAGAAAAGTCTAGGAGAAGTGTTAGCCTCTTAAGCCACTGAGAGGCAAAAAGTCAGAATTACAACGGTCTTATCTGTCTTTCACTGTATTGCTTAAAAGATGTAAGAATCCTTCCCCTGGCATTTTCTCTACGTATGGTCATTTCTGTTTGACATCATCACTCAGCCACCTCCCTTGGTCACAGCCATTTACTCTAAAAAGTTTGAGGTCTCAACAGGCAAAACATATTCTCCTGTATATGGATTTTGGCTCTAATCGTAAATGCATTTTCCCACTTTGGTAAATGGTGTGGGATCATAAGTGACCCAGTGGGATCCTTTTTTGGTATTCAAGCTAGAACTATAAAAAGAACAGCAAGTGGTGAGAGTGTGTGTGTATGTGTAGCTCAATATTCTGATTAGTCCTCAGGGTCTCAATATTCTAATTTACAGAAAAAGCACAAGTTAAGTATAACCACATGAATTGATAGCCACTTTCATTCATGTCCTAGGCACTAATGCATTATTTTATTTAATCCACTCTACGTATCAAGGAAGTAGGAGTATTGCCACCTTCACTTCACAGATGAGGAGGCTGAAGATGAAGCATTTGTGTGTGTCCATCCGCACAGTTAGAAGGCTCAGAGTAGGGCTGCGGCTCAGCAGCTGAGTGTCAGAAACTGTCTCCTGATCACTGCCTGATACTGAGCATTTCTCACCAAGGTATAGCAGCAAAGGTGCCTGAACCATCTGCAAAAGGCTTAGAGCTCCACCCTCATCTTATATCCCTATAATACCAGTTATAGGAAAGAAAAATGAGAGCAAGTACACTCAGAAATCCATCAAAAGACACTTTGAGTAGAAGAATTGGCTTTTTGTCTATTTATTTCTTTTAAGGAGACAGGGATTAATTGTGTGTGGCCAGCATGGCATGAAGGTTTCATCACCCCTGGAAACTCCAGTTGACTGAGGTGGTTACATGCAGGAATCTGTTGGAACGGACTCTGAGACTCACTGCTAGGGCTTTGCTGGAAAGGGAGGTTGCCTGTGAATAATGACTAAGGTATGAGAGGAGGCACAAGCGCTAGGTAGTTTCCATCTGTACCGAAATCCTTGACGGGCAATTACGATGTGGCCTCGGGAGTTGAGTGAAGAAGGGAGGTCTTAAAGTCATCTTCGGATGATTTATTTTTCACCTTTTCCCATCACTTATTCTATTCTTTTTCCCTTTCTGATACCTACTCTACATTTAATTAAGCTTAGGAGAATAGAGGTGGAATAGAGAGGTCACTGGTAATATCTTCGCACCTACCCAAGCCTCTCAATTAAATCACTGGCAAACTCTTCCAATGCCTTTCTCTCCTGCCGCAGACTGTGGGTGTCTAAATTCTGGTGAGTATAAGAATCACCGGGGGACCTTTTTTCAAATGCAGGCTCTACCCTCAAGAGATTCAGATTAGGAACTGAGAGCAGATACCATGAATCTGCATTTAAAGTGCACTCTCAGTATCCCTGGGGCAGGGGGCATAGAGCACAATGCAAGCAGCACTACCCTAAACCCAGATAAACTGCCCTTTCACCTGGGAGCTAGGACAAGATTTAATGCCAGCCACAGCTTCTGTCCTTCTGTTCTATCACCAGCATATCTAGTACTCTTAACACAAGTCACTGGTACATGACTTAAGAGGAACTGCATGACCCTTTCTTTGTTTGTTTCAAATGAACCAATTTCAATGAAATCAGGGAGGGTGTGCTCTTGGGCTCAGTCCCCCATTCCGTACTGCCATTCTCTCCTGCCACTTGGTTTATTCCCTTTATTATTTATGCACGTGGTGTTTTCTCTCTCTTCACTGCCACAGAATTCTGCATTATATTGAGGATGGGATCGTGTAGCGCACTTATCTTTGCATTACTTATAGCAAGCCCACATAACAAGCATTCAACAATATTTCTAAAGGAAATAAAACAGATCGAGCCCAAGGGCAACTGATTTAATCGTCCTCTTAAGCAAGTCCATTCAGTGCTGTAGATGTCTCTTTATCAAGGTTATTCATGACGCTGATGAAGACAACAGCAGCCCTCATTCACTGAGCACTGTTACTAAATGCAGACTATTGTGTTGAGTTTCACTTCCATTCTTCATTCCACCTAGTTCTCATAACAGTCTTTCGAAGGTCTCAATGGAGGTGAACAGGAGGAAAGTAGGCAAACCTTTAATATGCAAGGTCCCTTCTCATGTGGGAAACAATGGCCACTGAACCCACATCCAATCAAACCAAGTCTGCTGGAGCTGCTGAGGGTAAAGAATTGACCACTGGACATCCATCATTTCCATACATGAATGAGGAGCTTGTGCAGAAAGGTAGTTATATTTATAAGCTGACAGATACTCACTCTCCCTCCCTCCACACATACACACAAGCTTCAGCCTTTTTAAGACACAAGGGTGTCTTTCAATTTATCCTATTTTTTTTTTTTTTTTGTAGACCTGTGTGGATATAAGGATTACAGGTTTCCTGTCTGTCCAGGAAGAGTGATCGCTTTGCTGTCTAAGAACTTAACTCCCAGGCTTAATTATTATGCGAGTGTGCCAGTGTATTAAGCTTGTAGGCCAAATGCAATTTAAAGTGTATGCTGCATTGACTTTCAAATTATTTCATTTCTAATTCAGATGCATGGTTTTTCAAGGCATTTATCACTTGCACAAAATCAGCCAGATTGTCCCATGACTATAGTCCCTCAATACCTCCAACCCCACCAGGTCCACATCAGTAGCAATAAATGACATCCCATGCCCTCCCACATGGAGTCAGGCTTGAAGGCTCCCTCCCAGGTGCCTCACTTCATTCTCAGTGTAACTCCCACTCACAGAAAATTTATCAAGTGCCACAGACCTTGTCAGCAAGCCCGTTCTTCATTATCAAGCCGCTGTGGTGCTCTTGGAAAAGAGGATGCTCTTGTAAAAGTGGACACTTTGTTTCCCAGGAGCACTCAGAATGTCTCAAAACTAATCAGATGGCTTTTGTCTGTAAATCAGATCTATTACTCCCTTGATGAGCTCAGAGTCTTAGAAAAGTTAACGAGTAAAAATATTCTATGGTCTTATAACATGACGAATTAACAGATCACCAAAGTACCTTGAAGTTATCCCTAGTGTTGATAACATATCTCTCCTAAGTCCAGTGGTGTATATTCCAACAGCCATTAAAGGACCCATAGTCCTTCACCATCCAGACCTCCCAACCTAGCAGGGAATGTTCTGACCATGCACTCCACATATTAAATCTGCATCTGGGAGGTGGAGGGAATTTCTAGGATACTGAGAAAGAACGTATTCTTTTTTGCTATCCCTTTGTTCTTAATATTTTTACTTTGTACTTCATATTCTCTCTTATTCCACACTTTTGGAGCCAAAGATGGAGTCAGAGATGGAGAAGGGGGCAGTATTTGGGAAATAAGTAAGATTAGGAGGCATTCCAAAGGAAAATATCATGGATTCGTGACAAAAGGTGTGTATCAGTTGGACTAAAGAAAATATGTTGATCCCCTACTATTAAAAATGAAACAGTAATTCCTGAATATCAGGGGGTTTCATGAGGATTAACTATAAGAATGTGCATAACAGTGTCTGGTAAAACTGAAAGTAGCATATTAATTATTACGGCTAACTTTTTTTTTTTTTTAAGTTTAAGGCTGAAATAAGCATCTTGATCTCTGAAAACTTTAAGCTGGCTCTATCAGTTCCTTTATGCAAAGCCAACCTTAAAATAAGATGTAATTTTGGCATAGGGGGAGATTTCCTATTTGTGTACTTATAGAAATCAAAAAACATTCATTCTATACTTCAAGCCATTTTGCTGAAGAGAATGTTGTTTGTTTTTGTTATTTGACAAGAGAGGTGACACTTATAAATATTCCATGATTTTGCATCTTCCCATCACCCTCTTTCTCATCCCTGCAGGTGGGAACTGAGCAGTCACTTACCTGTAGCAGCTGAATAAAAAATTGGGGATTTTGGCCCTATTTTGCAATTATCCTCTCTTTTCTGATTTTGAAACTTCTTAGCGCTGTCAGGAAACCTGTATCCCTCTTTTCACTACACTACACTCAGGGTAGCTGGAAAAATTCACCAATAAGTATAATTAGGTTTAAGCCAACCAATAAAATTAAAGAAAGGAAAGGCATTACAGTAGGATGTATGATTTAGGGCCAGCATGAATAACAATGGAGAGAATTTTGCATGTTGCTAATGGAAACTTGGCTGGTTTCTACTTACTAATAAATAATGCTCTGACAAAGCTGGGAGCTAAATATTTGGGTGAGGATTTGGAGATTCCAGGAATCCAGAAACTAATTAAGATATAAATAGGAGGATCCTGAAAAGCTCAAGGAAAGATTTGGGAGATGAACGCACCAGAGAGATGATGTCACTCTCCAGTAAATAGGCTCAGGTGAGGTGGGACATCTAAATGGATTTGGGCTGCTGGAAGACAGGAAAGTAGTTGCAACAGTGTTTGTGGGATCTAATGAGGAAAAAAAAATGTATTTTTGTGTACTTTTGGTTTCTGATGCTTATTCTGATCTACTTTTATCAGGGAGAAAAAAATAAGTCAAGCTGATGGGAGCAAACAATAAAAGTGATTTTCAAGGTGTTGGGTGGGGGTGAAGTGGGGCACAGCGGGGCAATCGTTTCTGGCCACTCCTGAGATGTCAAGGAAGTCCCCTGAGTGTTAATAACACCTGGAGTGCAGGGTGTGGAGGACGAGAGTGCTCAAGCTCAGAGATTTGCTTTTGTGTTTCGTCTGAAACCAATCAGTAAGCACAAAAGCAGAGAGCTCTCTTAGCATCTATTCTACCCTTGATACTGGGGGAAGGGGAGAGGATTTATACATAGAGACCCCCATTAACACTAATGAAAAGTAGGTGAGTAAATGCCATGTGTATGAGGAGAAAACACTGCCCTTTGTGTGGGGGTAATTAAGAGCTAAAGAGAGCCTACAGTTGCTCCCCACTGCACTCATGCTCGTGGTGAAAGCTCCTTCAGAGCAGTGTTGCAATTGCAATTGCTTTCTTTAGTTTCAATGCCTGGCGCCTGACAGTTGTTAACCATCTCTAGCCCTAGTTCCCCCATAATGGAGTGAAAGGGAATGATGTATTGGAAATGACATTATTTGACACTATTGGCAGAGGGGCTTTCAAGGAGAAAGTACAAGTGAAGAAAGAGAGACATTCAAAAGGAATCTAAAATTAAGCAGAATAGTAAGTATAAGTGGCTCAAGGGAAACAGCCCTGTACTCATAATGTCCTTGCCAACACCCCATTCTTTGGGACTACGACAGAAAGGGGAGCCATGTGTGAACCAAGAATACCAAATACTAGCCAGCATCATGTCTGAGGTCCAATGCCAAAAATGTGGGAAGGAAATGCTCCAGTGATTGCAGAGTGGATATGAAAATGTGAGAGTTATGATATCATCCCCTTTCTACTCCACAGACCAACTCTGGGAATACAGTTCTGTACATCCATTCTGAGTTTCAGAAATATCCAAGTACAATAAAAAATATTTATCTCTTTGTAGGGCATGTTCAAGTCTCAAAAATCAAATCTTGAACTTAAACCCATGTGGGCAAACAACATAATGAAAATTGACAAATATGAAAACCATGCAATGTATTTTATTTATTAATTTTACTGATGCAACATGGGGAAGCCCTGGCTGAGGAAGGGATTATGAAGACATGTTTTAATTTACTGCAAGTTCAATACGTATTCAGAATACATTTTTGTTTGATTACTCCAGCTCCCTGTCCATATCTTATCATGGAATATAATTTCAGCCTAATGACTGAGGGACTGAACAATAAATTATATTGTTAGATAAACTAATTCTAAATTAAATTGCCTCCTTGTCTTGTAAGGAATCAATCTGCTCTCTGCTTCATAGTCCTTGCCTAGAGTACGTTTTCCACTCTAAACAACAAAATTCCAAAGAAACATTGATAAACAATGAGTCCAGGAAGGTGAGATGTCTATGAAGGGTGTTATATGATATCCAGTTGAAGAAATTGAAGGAGTTTTTTTCTAGAGTAGCACATATATAAGACAAAGAAAACAGCAGCTCTTGCTGGGTTTTCTTTTGAAGGGTTACGTGGAGAGCAAAACCTTTTTTTGTGGATGAGGCTCTTTCCTTATAAGAATGCAGTTTCAGTTGCACTAACATAAAGCCACAATATAACAGAATATGAACTCAGCAGCTCAGGATGAAATGGCAACTTCCTGTTTTGGGGATGGAGGATCTTTCTATCTTGCTCTACCACACTTCACAAAATATCTCCACCTCCTGGTCCAAAATGGCTGCTGTGACTCTGATCTTCAAATTTACATTCCATGTGGCAGAGGGAAAAAAAAAGAGTAAATTGAGATAATACTCCCCTTTAAGAGCAGGTCCTAAAAGTTTCAAGCACTTCCATTCACATCTATTGATCAAACTTACTTACATGGCCCTATTTAACTGCAAGAGAGATTTAGAAATGTAGATTTAAGTCTCCATTACTATGGAAAAAAGAGGAGAATAGATAATAGCAAAAATTGGCTATTTCTTTTACAGCCACATATACAGAACACGGATCATTAATTAGAAATTTGTGAGGATGATTTCAAGTAGGTCACTTAACATAACTATCTTGACAAATTTTAAGAAAGGACCTCTAGCAATGGGCTATAGTATGTTATATAAAATTGGTGTATATGTGTATATATAAAATATGTGTATTATACACACAATGTTTATTAATAATAGTCAAAGTTGTAAACAACTCAAATGCCAAATTGCTTAATCCCTCAACTGATGATTGGCAAATAAAATGTGATATATCCATAAAATGGAGTATTATTTGGCAATAAGAAGGAACAAGGTACTGACACATGCTAAAGCATGATGAACTTGAAAACATTATGCAAAAGAATCCAGTTACAAAAGACCTTGTGTTTCATTATTCTATTTATATTAAATGTCCAAAGTAGGTAAATCTATGCAGAATGAAAGTAGATTAGTGTTTGCTTTGGGTTATAGAGGAGTTGGTGGCAAATTGTGTGAATGAAAATGTTCTAAATTGTATTGTGGCAATAGTTGTACAACTCTGAGAATATACTGAAACCTACTGCATTACACATTTAAATTAATGGATACATGATATTTGAATTATATTTCAATGAAGCCATTGGTTAAAAAAGCAAAAGAAAATGCTGATATTCTATAACAAAGATCCTACATAAGCTATACCTGACCCCAGCATGCAGCCTGATATAAAAAGATAATTTTTTTAATTAATAACATTACAGGTATTAATTGCTTAATGCAATATGAGATTTGGCCTAAACTTGGAAAATCTGAGTTTACTTGTCACAGATTAACACCTGCATTAAAAGGACTGTGCTTGTGTGTGTGTGTGTGTGTGTGTGTGTGTATAAATTTGAAGCCTAAGAAAAATTATGTATCTTACACAAAGGTAGTACATTTAGCTAAGGTTTGAATCCAGACTCCCTGAGTTCAAACCTTGATCAATCTGAAATATCATCTCATGCAACTTCCATTGTGTGGCGTGGACGGTAAGTGATCAAGAAATTTCCTTTGTGCATATTACCAGTTCGAGAAATATGGATTGATGGTGGAAATGTGTTAAGATGACTCATTGAGCTCTTTTACAGACCCAAAGACTTTATTTCCTTTTTAATTGGTAGACTTAATTTTTTGGAGTTATGTTAGGTTCACAGAAAAACTGAACCAAAAGTACAGAGGATTTCCACATATCTCATCCCCTTACAACACACTCGGCCTCCCCCATCATCAGCATTCTATACCACAGTGGTGCATTTGTTACAGTCATTGAACCAACATTGACACATCATCATCATTAAAACTCCACTAATATGATAGTTTACATTAGTGCTCATTCTTTGTGTTGTATATTCTGTGGGTATGGACAAATGTATAATGGCATGAATCTACCATTATAGCATCATATAAAATAGTTTCACTGCCCTGAAAGTCCTCTGTTCTCTGCCTATTCATCTTTTGCTCATTTTTAGTTGGGTTGATGGTTTTCAGGAAAGAGTTTTTATGTTTAAACAAGAAACATGATCTGTTACACTCTTTTTTGAGTGATTAGCTATTATAGATAAGAGACTTAAGAGTATTGATACCTATTTTTTAAAAATAATATACCATTTGAGATTTTTTAAAATATGAATTACATTGCATATATGAATTGATAAGATGGTAAATAAAGACTACAATGATTTAATTTTCTTCAGGAAACTGTCCCAGACTTACAGATTTTACCGCAAGCCCAGTTACCCTAAACCTATTTTATCGAAATAACTTAGTCATGAGGAATTTATTGAGTTTAAGCTGTGACCATCAAGAAAACATAACATCTCTGGAACTTCAGTAGTAATTAGAGACCTGTTCTAATCTCAAAATGATCTTTTCAAGACTCTTTTCCTTGGTCACAGAAACCATATTTAAAAGCCTGTGAATTTATCTGCTCCACTCCAGAGATATCCTACAAGTCTCATCATTCTACCCTTGTCCTGAGCATCCACGGTATGCAATTGAGAGCAGTCCATTTTGCCCCATTTGGATTTTATTAACAGGCTGTTACCTGTTAATAGAACTTACCTCCGCAGCACTGACCTAGAAACCCTTCATAGTATTTTTTTCATCTCCAAGTGTTTCTAGTCCACACCCTAATATGGCAAGAGTCTCTCAGCTCTGAATCATGCCCAGCCTAGGTTTCCAGGACATCAGTACCACTGCTGGGTCCACCCACCTCCAGGTCCTGATTGAGAATAGGCCAGAGATGAATCTGAGTCAGGGACACTATATTATTAACTTTTTATAGTCAGAGTGCACTTTTGAAGAATAAGTTCCCTTTTATGAAATTCCTAAAGGTTGAGCCACCACGAGTAACACCAACTCGACACAGTGTAGGGATGGTCTTCTGGAAAGCACTCACCACTTTTAGAATAGTTTTTATATTTAAATGCTAGTACAATCATTGACTTGATATGTGTGTGAGTACAAATCTTTATGAATATAAAAGTGTGTAATTTTTATTTTTGTGAAAATACATTTATGGTCTTCTGTGGGTCAACTCTTCATTTCTTGCAGGAAAATCAAACTTTTTAATAACTAAAAAGGTGTGCTCTACCCTTGCTATCAACAAGATCCATGTGTTTTATACCCACATTAAAGTGTGATAGCACAATTAACTAGGACAACACTTGGCCACCCTGTCAGTACCTTGTGAAGAGTGCTGCACAGGCACCTTCTGCCATTTCGCCACCTGGTGGTAACACAAGTTTGAATCGCGTGACACCACACCATTTCTGGGTGGCTATGCTACCCACTACTATCTGTCAGATACTACTCACTCTCTACCTCTCAAAACCCTTCAAGTTGGAGATAAAAAGCTTGGGTGTCCAAAATTTCAAGAGTCTTGGTTCTAAAGCAAAACAAAATATGTCAGATGAAACAGAATAATGCTTTTACCCACCTTTGATTCAAGCCAATCTGGAACAGGAATTTGAAGGCAATCTGTTTAACAATTGTTCCAATTTCCCCTTGTTATCATTTCTGGTTGTCCTTAGCTTTTGTTTTTCTTTTCCTGATTTTAAGTAACCCCTCCTGTCTTTACAACTTATTGAAACCCTTAATATTTTTATTTTTTCCATAACTACAGTTTCCCAAGCACAGCTGTCACGGATAAAAGTGCATAGTAAAGAAAGCAGTTGATTTAGAATATAATACCTTGAAGCCAGTGAAAAGCTGGAATTTACCCACACGGCTTCTATGAATACTTTGAAGTGTTACCTTTAGAACTTCCAGACATTTCATAATCAGACACTCTTCTAACCCCGAACACTGTCTCTTGGATTTTCCTGCGTCTGTCCCTCAAAAACTGTTTCCCTAATCGCTTCTGTTATCCAGCTTTCCTGACATAAACTTCTGTTGTTAATTATAAGAGCACATCTTAAAAATTATCATAGATCTCAGTGATCCTGCTGTTATTAGACAAACCTTTGGCCAGCTTCCCTCGTCATGATTTTATTCACATTTTAGCAGAGATTAATTTCGTGTCTGCTATACCAGCTCATTTGAGGTTTATTTCTTGAATCAATATCAATCATTTAAATGTAATGTGGTCCTGTGGGATTCGAATTAGTCCAAATGTAATCGAACTGTTATATTCCCAGAATTCGGTACCCAGGGTTTTGCCTTTCCTCATCTGAGCAGACACATGAGCAAAATCAGTGATAAAGGGACATGGCTATTCATGCAGGCAGTTACAGGCCAATAGTGGTAAAGTGATACTCTATTTTCACAAACGTTTTCCAATAACTACATGCTGGCTTATCAAGTTAGGCAATAATTACTGGTAACAGGAAACATGCTTGCATTCAAACATTTATTAAATAAGATTTGTTTTCCCTTCTCCTTTTATACTTAAACAAATTATCTTTTTTTATATCTACTTTCACATTGCTTTTGTTTCTGACTCCCTTCTAGAGACATCTGAATGTTTACTAATAAACACACAGTAGCAATTCCTTCCTTATATTGAAACTACCTGGAAAGTATTTCACATTCAAAATAAAAATCATAATTGTTGATAGGAAAACATGTTTATAAAAATCCTACTGTGTATGTAACTTATTGGATCATGAATGTTTAGCAATTTTATTTGAATCATATGGTCCATGTCTTCGTGCAAATGGAAGAAGGAATACACAGACTATTGCTTGGCGTTGCTATAGTAAATTTCTCTGTACCCTCAAGATCAGCAGGGACAATCATTTGGTGAAGTTACAGTGGTGACGGGAGTTATAAGTTGTCCCATAACAAGATGATGTGAGCATATTTCCAGAAACTAGCATTTTTCCACAATCTGTGTTTGCTGAAGTTGTGACATTTAATGGGCTATTGCCCAAGCTTTTGCAGTGATATTCTAATTAACTCACATTCCCCTAGTGCTTCTATTATTACAGACAGAAGTCATATTTCATGTACTAATATCCAAATCTGTAGCCAGAGATGGAGAAATATAGACTATGCATCAGAATTTCAGTTCAATATTCATGTGCCATTAAGATGCTAAGACAGGTGATGAAAGGTCATCAGATCCTTTGCCTGGTCAGCTACCAACATGTTCTATTACATATTTCTTCTCTTGATCCATAGGGAAATAAACACATTGATTTGAATAAACTGGAATTTTAGAGCTAGCAGAAACTTCAGAAACTGCAAAAATAATGTAATTTAACCTTCTCATGAGAAGGCACTCTTACATAATGGATATAAAGAAGATTAAATGAGATAGTATACACAAAGCATGTGGAACAGTGAAGGCACAGGTCAAGTTCTCTGGACAGATAGCTGTTTCATAGATAAATAAACAGGCACAAACATGTTATTGTTTACCGAAAGTCATATAAGTTAGTTAACAAAATCATCAAAGCTAGAACTCATCTTTCCTGTCATCTAGTCTAATGTTCTTTTCACCGTATCACAGAAAGATACATAGATATCCTTCCCTTAGTTTCATCCATAGTAGCCAAAATATTTCCTTAAAACCCTCTGCTATAGACTCCTTTGAATTTTATTAGCTTAATGTATTTAGGATGAATCTAGTTTGATTAATAATTTGATATTTAGAATGAAAATTAAATCTTACAAACTCTTCAGATGCCATCATTATAAATGCACATGTTTCAGCTGTCCCACATATTTTTTAAGAAAATGACTTATTTTTATTTCTAAAGCAAACAGTATTCCACTGATTATAATTATTTAAAGTAGTTATTAATTATATATCTATAATAATTTAAATAATCATCCAGTATTTCAAAAACCCAAGGCACACTTATTAATCATTCTTCAGGTATTTATTGAGCGACTATTGTGTGTTCTACTAGTCACACCATGCATCAAACAGAAAGATTCTCTCTTGCTAAATGAGAGGAGTTTCATATTTAATGACTAGATAGACAATTGGATAAAAGAGTGAGATATAAAATATTTTCTTTTTCACTGTTTGCTATAAACTGAATCTATAGTTTTAGGCACTTCCATAAAATGATTCACCCTTCATCTCTTACTTTGTAAACCACACAATGTGAGTGGATCACTTTTACAGTATAAGCCCCAATTCAATATTAAGATCACATGGCTTTACAGTTGCTTGGAAGATAATAGTGAATTTTCTGTAATTCTCATTTTTTTCATCTATGTGGTACTTTTAACATAACCAGGTCAATTCTATAGAAAAAGTGCTAGACACAGCTCTATGCCTGTCCCTGAGCTCCTCAGCTAACATCTCAACTGATTCCACTGACCTGTGGTTTACATATCAGTTTTCTTGTCAGATGATGAGAGATGGAGCTAGTTCAGGCACCACTAAGAAACCACTGCTTAATATAAACTACCTCTAAAAATATCTCCAACATAAGTTGGCTAATGTGAGAACTCCTTAATAGATACATTTTTACTCCATAAATTTTACTCTAACATTCGCCTTGGTCTGACTCCCCATTTCTCTCTAATTTTAAAGCCCACTAATCTCTCAATCACTCACACTCTTTCAGCCACATGGACCTTCATGTGTTTGTTGGACATGCCAGGCACAAGAGAGTCTGTGTGCTTCCTGATTTGTCTTATGCTCAGAACTCTCTCCTTCAAATATGCACGTGGATACACCTTTAGATCTTTGCTTAAATGTCGCCTTTCCTGTAAAATCTTTCCTCACTATCCCTTTTTAATTGTACCATCTTTTTAGACCTCTTCTCCGATATCAGTCTGTTTCATTTTTACTTATTTTTTGATGGATTAATCTATGTGTTTATTTACCCCCACTAGAAAGTAGACTCCAAGGGTAGAGATTTTCCTGCTTATATCACTGATTAACCTTAAAAGAGTATACAGCATATAACAGGCTTTCGATAAGTGTTTAAATGAAGTATCTATCCCTCCAGACTTCTCTTGTTTCTGTGACATTCTCCCCCTAGTGGAGATTTAGGTCAGCAGATGACACTTCCTGCCAACTCCAACTTGTAAGTAAACTATGCTAATCTGTAAAATATGCTCAGAATAACAAGAGCTCAAGAGATACCAATCTTCATGTACTATATTTTATTCACTTGTTTGTTTGTTGTCAGTGTCCTTCCCCTTCCCGAACCCTTCCTGTAAATACACACAGAAGAAAGAAGATGCCATGAGAGAAGGAATTGAGCTTTTTTTTTTCACTAATGAATGTTTAGTAGAGAACAGTGCATGCATATGCTATTTTTTAATGGGTATAAAATGAATTAAAAATAGGACCATCTCTCTAGAATGCATAAGGAGGTATGAATAGGATCCAGGAGGTGAGTTCTGGGGCTGGGTTTGCCATTTTATGACATTAACTTCTTTACATAAATCCTATGCTCTGAACAAGTTGACCTTTTCTGAACAAAATCAGTTTTCATTCTCAGGATCTTTTTTATGCCATCCTATTTTCCTGAGGAATTACAACCTGTCCTCACATTAGCTTACGACAGTCTCTCGCATGCTTGTTGATCATCTCTCAGCATGAATGCTGCTTTCATCACCTCTTCTTTCAGCATCTCAGTGGTCTTTACATTGATGAAACAAGTAGCACTGATGCTTTTTTAAAGGGACGTGGGGAGGTTGTTGGTAGAAAAGGATGATAATATGTGAAAGAATGGGTGTCTTTTTCCTTAACTGACCTCAATGAGTTTATGGTCACTGCGACCAGATGTGTGCATGTTTGTAACTATCAAACTGGTATTCATTGACCATATTTTATTTACCTAAATTAATAACCTCCATAAAGCACTAGCTGCACATAAAAGTACTCATAGAGGGGACCAAAACCAGGTGGCAGCATTTCCCTAATAGCAGAGTGACAGTCCCTGTTGGACTCTATGCCAACGCCCATCTCTTCACAAGCTATACCTTGGAGCTCCCATTTTAATTTTCTTCCTGCATTAGTTAGACATTGCCGGAATGTTCCAGATGAAAAATTATAACTTCATAGGCAATCTGAATAGATTATCTTTCTCCAGAAATTCTCCTATGAAAATCAGTACATTGTTGTTCTTTAGTCCCACCAAAAAATAAGGACTCCGGAATTTCAGAGAAGATTTCAGACTGGCTTTTCGTGGTGAATATTTATATTGTATGATTCCAGCTGACAGAAACCATATTTTTTAACTGCCCCACCCCCGCTACCTTTTTTAGTCTCTAGTAAACATCATTCTACTCTCTGTTTCCATGACATCTATTGTTTTTATATTTAGCTCCCACATATGAGTGAGAACATGTGAGATTTGTCTTTCTGTGCTTGGCTTATTTCACTTAACATAATGTTCTTCAGTTCCATCCATGTTGGTGCAAATGGCAGGATTTCATTCTTTTTTGTGGCTAGTAATATCCCATTATGTATATGTACCACAGTTTTTTTATCCATTCATCCTCTGATGGACACTTAGGTTGATTCCAAATCTTGGCTATTATGAAGAGTGCTGCAAAAATCATGGGAGCGCAGATATCTTTTCAATATACTGAATTTCCCTCTTTTAAATATATACCCAGCAGTGGGATTACTGGGTGGTAGCCCTATGGTTAGTTTTCTGAGAAACCTCCATACCATACTCCATGGTGGTTGAGCTAAATTTACATTCCCATCAACAGTGTACAAGGATTTCCCTTTCTCCACATTCTTGCCAGCATTTGTTATTGCCTTTTTGATAAAAGCCATTTTAACTAGGGTGAGATGATAGCTCATGGTAATTTTGATTTGTATTTCTCCAATGACTAATGATATTGAGCATTTTTTCATATATCTGGTGGCCATTTGTATGTGCTCATTTGAGAAATGTCTATTCAGGTCCTTTCTCTATTTTTTAATTGGATTATTTGATTTTTTTTCTATTAAGTTGTCATAAGCTCCTTATATATTCTAGCTATTAATCTCTTGTCAGACAGTTATTTTGCAAATATTTTCTCCCATTGTCTCTTTACTTTGTTGGGTTGTCTCTTCACTTTGTTGATTTTTCCTTAGCTGTGTAGAAGCATTTTAGCTTGATGTGATCCCATTTGTCCAATTTTGCTTCGGTTGCCTGTGCTTTGGGGGTATTACTCAAGAAGTCCTTGCCCAGGCAAATGTCCTGAAGCATTCTTCAAAGTTGTCTTTTAGTAGTTTATAGTTGCTGATCTTAGATTTAAATCTTTAATTCATCTTATATGATTTTTGTATATAGTGAGAGATGAGGACCTAGTTTCATTCTTCTGCATATGGATATCCAGTTTTCCCAGCATCATTTATTGAGGAGACTGTCTCTTCCCCGCTGTATGTTCTTGGCAACTTTGTCAAAGATGATTTCACTATAGATATGTGGATTTATTTCTGAGCTCTTTATTCTGTCTCATTGGTCTATGTGTCTGTTTTTATGCTAGTATCCTGCTTTTTTGATCACTATAGCTCTGAAGTATAAATTTGAAATCAGCTAATGTGATTCTTCCACCCATCCCCCTCCCCAGAATGGCTTTGGCTATTCTAGGTCTTTTGTGGCTCCATGTAAATTTTAGATTTTTTTTTCCTATATATCTGTGAAGAATATCATTGGTATTTTGATGAGGATTGCATTGAATCTGTAGATTGTTTTGGGTAGTATGGACATTTTAACAATATCGTTTCTTCCAATCCATGAGCATGAAATATCTTTCCATTTTTTTGTGTCCTTTTCAATTTCTTTCACCAATATTTTATAGTTTTCATTATAGAGTTCTTTTGCTTCTTTGGTTAAGTTTATTCCTAGGTATTTTATTTTATTTGTAGCTATTGTAAATGGGATTACTTTCTTTTTCAGATTGTTTACTCTAGGCCTATAAAAATGCTTCTAATTTTTGTATGTTCATTTTGTATCCTGCAACTTCACTGAATTTATCAGTTCTAATAGTATTTTTTGTGGAGTCTTTAAGTTTCTCTAAATATAAGATCACATCGTCTGCAAACAAGGATAATTTGACTTCTTCCTTTCCAATTTGGATGCCCTTTATTTCTTTTGCTTATCTAATTACTCTAGTTAGAATTTCCAGTACTATGTTGAATAACAGGGGTGAAAGTGGGCATTCTTGTTTTGTTCCAGACCTTAAAAGAAAGGCTTTCAATTTTTTCCCATTCAGTATGATACTAGCTGTGGGTCTGTCATAAATGGCTTTTATCTTGTTGAGATAAATTCCTTCTATCCCCAGGTTTTTGAGAGTTTTTATTATGAAAGGATGTTAAATTTTATCAACTGCTTTTTCAGTAATTGAAATGACCTTATGATTTTTGTCATTTGTTCTGTTGATATGATGTATCACATTGATTGATTTGTGTGTGTTGAAACATCCTTGTATCCCTAGAATGAATCCCACTTGATTACAATGAATAATCTTTTTAATGTGCTGTTGAATTCGGTTTTATAGTATTTTTTGATGATTTTTGCGTGCATGTTATCAGAGATATTGTCCTATAGTTTTCTTTTTTGTGTGTGTCTTTATCTGGTTTTGGTAAAGGGTAAGATATACCTCATAGAATGAGTTTGGATTTCCTCCTCCTCAATTTTCTGGAATAATTTAAGTAGGATTGGTATTAGTTCTTCTTTAAATGCTTGGTAGAATTCAGCAATGAAGCCTTTGGGTCCTGGCTTTTCTTTGATGGGAGACTTTTTATTACTGCCTCCATCTCATTACTTGTCATTGGTTTATTTCAGTTTTGGATTTCTTCCTGGTTCAGCTAGGTTACATTTCTTCTAGGTTTTCCAATGTATTAGCATGTAGTTGCTTATAGTAGTCTCTAATAATCCTTTGAATTTGTACAGTATCAATTGTAATGTTTCCTTCTTCATCTCTTATTATATTTACTGGGATCTTCTCTCTATTTTTCTTAATCTGGCTAAAAGTGTGTCAATTTTGTTTATGTTTTCAAAAATCCAACTTTTTATTTCACTCGTCTTTCTACGTTTTTGCTTCAATTTAATTTATTTATGTTATGATTTTCATTATTTCTTTTCATGTACTAATTTTGTGTTTAGTTTGCTCTTGTTTTTCTAGTTCTCTGAGATGCATAAATTATTTATTTGAAGCTTTTCTACTTTTTTGATGTAGTTGCTCATTGCTATACACTTTCCTCTTATTACTGCTTTTGCTTTATCCCACAGATTTTGATATGTTGTGTTTTCATTTTCATTTTTCTGAGAAATTTTTTAATTTCCTTTTTAATCTCCTCATTGACCCACTCATCATTCAGGAACATATCACTTAATTTCCATGTGTTTGTGTAGTTTACAATGCTCCTCTTGTTATTGAGTCCTAATTTTATTCCATTGTGGCCAGAGAAAATACTTGTTATGATTTCAACTTTTTTAATTTTTTAAGACTTGTTTTGTGACCTAATTTATGATCTATCCTTAAGAATGATGTATAAGCTAAGGAAAAGAATGTGTATTCTACAGCTGTTGGATAAACCAAGAAACCATATTTCCTAATGCAGATGGCAAGAAAATATGACATGTTCAAGAGGCACAATGGATATACCCATTTTTGTTTCTACATTTAGCAGTATAGCTAAATATAATATGTAGGAAAATAGATGAGACTGCTGAAAAACAGATTCTTTTTATCTTACTTTGCTAGGGAAGCCAAATAGTTTAATCTATAGTATATTATTTTTGCCTATTGTGTGTATGATATTGAAGTGTTAATTTATTTGTGCAAATATATGTCAACATCCCTGTGTGGAAGGATGAAAAGATTATGCACTAATATGTATGCTGTATACACACACCCACAGGCATATTCACATACATGAAGCATTAGTACCACTTATATAGATTTCATTGCTCCTGACTTTGTGCTGTGAGTACTTCTCTACATACACTAGCTTACAATTTCTTGGTAAGCAGGACGGTGTTTTACATCTCCTCTGATTTCTCCACTGAACTTAGCACAATGTTTTCTTGATAGAAGACATTTCAATAAGTAGATGTTAGGTAAGCGATCAGCTTGAACAAACAGGTGGATAAAGTAAGAGAACAACAACAACAACAAAAAAAAGCCTTTGGAACTTGGCATGCATATTGTGTTTCCAAAATGCGTTGTGCCTTGCAGCTTTGTGGCATACTCAGGAGGGATTAGTGAATGATTTTCAGACTATGCTTTTCTTTTCCAATTTAATCCCTTATTTTTCATTTAAATTAGAGACATATTCTCTCAGTGAGCACCATGATGAAAGTATGAGGACGATATACATCTAAGGAGAAGAATTCAGAGAAAATGAAATTTGTATCACAGACGTTCACAGAGTACAACATTCACTTAGACAAACCAATATTTTTCAAGCTCATTGCAGGAATACTCAGGCTGTTGGTCATACATTGAAATCCTCTACCCTAGAGGAATAATACTATATTGTACACATATGTAATATCCTCAAAGGGCTTCGGCCAAGAGACGTTCTTAATATAAGCCACGGGCAACATCTAGCAATGTGTGTAGAATTGCTTTGTGTCCGGAATTTTAGGAAAATCAAATGAGTTAACATTTTGTGACCATAGAAATCTCATTAGTTATGCTTTTTGCTGTTTCCCAACTCTATTTTTGAATCAAATACAATTCAAGGCTCAACTAAAGTGGTCAATAGTTATTCCAGACTTAGACATTTTTTTAGAAACCCTTAGGAAAGACATGGAAACAGAAAAAAATTGATACCATTCTAGTGTGTTTAGAGGCATCTTCTCTTACTTCTTTCAATTTATTATTTGCCATAATAAACAGTTTTTCTCTGAAGCAACATATTCAAACCAAAGAGAAGAGTTCTAAAAGAATCAACCTGAATTAACTTTCATGCAAGGGTAGCTTTTTGAGATTTTCATTTGAATGTAGATAGCATTGTACTGAATTTGGAGACATGTCTCATTCTAAAATGCATCTATGGGCAATTGGTGCAGTGGCATCATCTAAATGACACAATCACACCCAAATTGTATGGGCTAGAGGTCAGTTGCTTTTTTAGTATCCTTGTAAAATTAAAAAGACACTGATCATTTAGCTTCTATCCATAATTTCAGTTTCACAAAACAGTGAAGATTGAAGAGCTATGAAATCTAATAATAAAAAAATCATTTCATGAGTTTATTTTTGGCATTAACTGAAAACAGATTTTGGTTTTATTTAAGCCTTTCAATGTCCTCCAGGAGACTTACTGAGAGTTGTTTGTTTGTGTTTATGTGAAGCATTAGAGAGTTAAAATTTAAAAATAATAAAATAAAAGACTCTATGCTAAGAAAGGCCTGAGTGTTTTTATTGACAAAACTAAATGAAATGCAAACAGGAAGAACCATAAAGGACAAAAAGCAAATTAGATTATATGATCCTATTCAGTTTTGAGGGATCTAAACTGCTGCTGGGATCACAGCGAAAAGACTAAAAACTAAGTTCCTACAAGAACCTTAGCCCAACACTCATTTCTAAAGTCATGGAATACTTTGTTTCTATTTCTATTGCCCTAAAAGAATTGCAAACAGGTGTAAAACTGCAACAAAATGAGTTGTATGTTCAGCTCTTTATAAATTATTTTCAATACATTAGTAAGTTTAAGATTTGGAGTCATACTTGCTTTTTGTATACTTATTATACACAAAATAACTGCAATCAAAATAACCATTTAGAGAACATTAATGTTTATCTAATAGTTGGGAAAACAAATTATATATATTTAGTTGGTTTCAGTAAATGTATGGGATGGCTGATCAAGGATCTTTCTTTTAAGCAAAAATAACTATGTTTGAATTTACAACGATAAAATATAGTATTCAAAATGTAGTCAATTTTCAATTATATGCATTAAGATAAGATACAGTTTATAAAAATTCTTAGCTTTCTTTTCTTATTGCCTGTTCAGGCTGTGATTTTAATATAAGCCTAAGCAAAATATAATTAAGAAGTTAAATCAGCTGAAAAATACGTTTAAAACCAAACATACAAAAATATGTCCATAATGGATATTAACAATTTGAGATTATTGCTACTGCTACTACCTTTCATTAGCACAAACAATTGAAAGTTGACCTTACCATGTTGTCTTAGAGGTGTAAAAACGTTGCATTATAGTTCTTCAAATGTTCTTTGGCAAGCAGATGTCAGTTGAAGTCATCTTACCTTTGATATTTGTGCAAAACTATCTTCAGTCCTTTGAAACAAATCCCTGTGACAGCCCCATGTCCTTCACAGCACACAACTTGATCCACTGGTTTTTTCCTTTTCTCTTTGCTCTGCTCCACACTAAACCATGTGTGCAATCGGCCCTACACTTTAGATTTTCTTCAAACGCAAGACATCTGTGTATTTAACAGCCTTGCTTAGGGTTTGTGGCCCTATTGAGATAGTTAATCACAGAACCTAAACAAATTAAAATTGAAAAAAAACTATCATGGTCTTAAATGGCTTTGTCCACCTATACAAATTGCTTAGCTTCTTCTCCACTTTAAGATTCTCATATCTTCCAGTTCCCATCCCTTTATTATACCTAGCTACTTAGCTTCCTAGATGTTTACATTTCCATTCCAATATGCTTTCAATAAAACTCACTTTTTTATTCTTATAATTTTACAGTATTGAATAAGTAGTAGAGGTTTGAAGGTTGAACCTTTACTTTCTACTATCGTCCAATCTCTTTGTACAGAGTAGTATAAAATTATTTCCCAACAAAGAAACTTGCCACATCCCGCCCCTCTTAAAAGGCAGAAGTCACAGGCAGTGTTAAATAATAACTAATTGTACTCTGTCTTACATATATACAACGGCAGTTGAAAAATATTTAGAATTTGTAGGATTAGTTGCTATCATGATGGCCAAATAAATTAACCAGCAACTGATAGAGCATAAGGAAATATTAATATTTTGGAATATAACTTTCCAACCCATTGATCCAGTACTCATTTTACTGGAGAGTACTACATGTGATTTAAAAAACCCTCATGCTAACTAACATTAACTAGTCTTAACTATTTTTTTTTTTTTTTTTTTTTTGGAGACAGAATCTTGCTTTGTTGCCCAGGCTAGAGTGAGTGCCATGGCGAGCCTCTCGAGTAGCTAGGACTACAGGCATGCGCCACCATGCCCAGCTGATTTTTTCTATATATATTACTTGGCCAATTAATTTCTTTCTATTTATAGTAGAGACAGGGTCTCGCTCTTGCTCAGGCTGGTTTTGAACTCCTGACCTTGAACAATCCGCCCACCTTGGCCTCCCAGAGTGCTAGGATTATAGGCGTGAGCCACCGCACTCAGCCTTAACTATTCTTTAGACACTAAAATTCAGTGTAGCTGTCACTTCTTACAGAGAGACATTTTTTATTCTGAAGTCTGGGTTAATTATTCCCCTTTATACTTCCATACCCTGTGTATATCTGTCTCTCTCTGGGTATTTGTCACAACATATTTTAATTGTCCTGTTCACTTAGAGTTTTACCCCTCCCTTAAAATTGGATGCTGCCCAGTACATAATGAATCTTCAAAATAGTTGTTGCATAAATGAGTAATGAAAGATATATAGAGCAAAACTGTCAGAAAGATACGATACATCAGACAATATACTAAATAACCAAAAATAAAACTCACATTAACTATTGTTCATTATCTATACTAGGACTTCAAATAAGTATTGGCTATTTCCTTAGATAGTTTATCTTGCCTTGTCTTTCAAAAGATATGTCATTCCATTGTTCAAACCCCTTCAACAATTGAGTTAAGAAGTAGACAAAGAATGGAAAATTCAATGGTTTGTTTTAACTAGAATATCCATATCAAGTAATTTCAACCAGCTTCATCTCTACATAATATCTTTATATACTAAATAACCAGTAATTTTATCTATCTTGATAATAGGGTCTATCATGAGGCTATTAAATTGCTATACAGGGATATTTTTAAGTTACTTTCTGAAGAATATTCATTTACAGAAATTTAATGGTCAAGACCATCTGAAATATGTCCAAAAAATACAAGGAAAAAAGTACATAATTGAGAAAAACATAGCAGTGATATATTAAGGTCTGCCAAGTTTCCCATTATAGCACCAGGTGAAATATTCCCATGGGTATCACTTGGCATGAAAGAAATCAAATCATAAGGGAAGCTAAACATTCAAATTGGTTCATGGTTTTATGAGTTATAGAAAAAAATTAAAGAAAAAAGATATGGAAAATTGTAATTTTTCTTTTTTAAATCTAACTCCTATTATTTTAAAGAGCTTATTTTGATATAAGACATGAATCTAGTCGACTCTCTGACATCATTAGACTGTACATGGTTCAATGTGTTGGGTGAAAATAAAGCAGAAGCATGAATGGTTTAGATTTTGAGACCACCGTGATCTGCAAAGGCATGTTGGAAAATCAAGAAAAAGTTTTCAAAATATTTGTGTGACAGAATTAAGTTTGGGGAAAGCAATTAAGAAAAGACGCTTCTCACTTACAAACACACACCTTTATGGTATGGATTATTCAAACTAAATGCAGAATTAAACATGAACTAATGAGTTATTCGAAGACTCTCAGTTTGGAACTAAGATCTCAATACTGGCTGTCAAAAATAAGTGTTACAGACATATTCTGACGATACTGCCATCTATCCAATTTCTCAAAAGTTTCAATGTTCACATCTGTTCTCTTGAGGTTACTAACATTGTTTTTGAGTTTGAACATTTAAATGAAATGCTTTCATTTCTTTTACTTTAAAGGTTTTAGGACATTTTGCTCGATTCACAATTTCCATTGCATATTGTGGTAGCATCACTGCTGAAATTCGGAACTCACCTAACTATTTTGGCTTGATCATAGGAGTTTCTCTGATTGTTTCCAACTTATAGTATGTTAAATTTCTTCCCCATTGGTTTCTGGAGTTGTAATCATTGGGAAAATAAAAGTGCTATAAAATATTGAATATATACAGTATTCCTTTCAAGCACATTGGTGAAATTCTCCAAGTAATACATGGAATATATTGGCAAATTAAACATGTATATATAAATAATGGATTGGGAACAGTGGCTAAATATCAAGCAATGAAAACTGAAAATTGTTTCACATGCTAGATCTATCACTGGCTCTTTCTTTGAGTGGCATATAATGCCTTTATATTCTGTTTCTCAATTTCCTACCTAAAATCTGGTTTGATTTGTAAGGCCAATCAGCCTGGTTCTTCATTACTGGCTCTGTAGAAAGAGAAATACGGCCTCCTTTTGAACTGCTTTGGGCTTCCAGGCAAACTATGGGGATAGTTGTAATGTAAAAAACTTTCCAAATTTTAATTCCACCTATCTCTTTTTTCAGAGAACCAATTGCAGTATGACACTGACATCTGCTAAGTAAGAATTTGGGGAATCCCTTGCTTTGAAACGTTGCAAACTTTCAACTTATCAATATAACAACCCTGTGCTCTCTGTTTCAAGTTGTAGAGAATAAATTATTATTTCCCCTCTTTCACTCTGCCTTGCTTCTTACCCTCTTGTTTTTTCCAGGTTTCAGCTAGTATACTGAAGCATAGGAGGAAAGCAAACTCCAAAGTTGGAAGTTTGGAGGAAATAGAAAGAGATCTATTTTTCCAGGTTATTTTTCCTCAATTGTGCAGACTCCAAGAGTAAAGGAAAAGTTCATGACAATAAGAAATCTAATCTCAGTGCTGCGATTAGCAGAAAAGAGAAAACAATAAGGGAGGACGCTCTTCCTCTGTAGTAGAAACTACCTGTAGACATTGTATTGAGGTTACTCTGTGGGTCAAAACTCATAAAAATCATAACTCACAAGGTTTGTGCTTTTATTTCCACCTTGAAATTAGAACATTTCAACATTTATTCCATGTCACATAGCTTGGTATCAAAGTAGGGTTAGGGAGTTGGAGAGGTTTCTGATTAAAAAGCCCTTTTATACTCAAGTACCCCGTATTTCCCTATTACTATAAGGCGTTCAAGTCTGTGTTGAGCTTTTATTCATTATTAATTTTGAAAATGTGAGCTTAATGCATGTATCGAGCAATGTTCTACTTAGATTCTTAGATGAACGATGAAGATAGAGCCCTACTCTCAAGGAGATTATATCCCTGTGGGGAAAGCAAGTAACTGCACATAGGAAAAACTAAATAATGCTGTATCGCATTTCCCATGAACATTTAGCATCTCTGAAATTGTTATAGCTTCTTTAAATTATGGTAGGCAGGTGGCAGCGGTAACGTGTTATTGCCCATGTGTGTGCTAACTGGACTGCTATCCTCGATGGCATGAGAGGGTAACCTCAGCCCAATGACATTTCAGTCCATGAACCATTCACAAACCATTTAAAGAAGGAATATAAATCCTAATTGATGTCTTAAAACCTTTCATTGACACTTTCTGGTAAGATTTTAAAAGCACCATCATCAAAGCCTATAAAATGATATTACGGCCTTTGAAAGAGTCCCAAAGATAAGAGTGAAACTTTTTTTTTTTTTGGTAAAAAAAATATATATACTCAATACTGTAATGGTAGATGATAGTGTAGTCTGGAAAAAAGATAGACATTTATGTATTTTATTTATATTATATTGAAAAGCTTTGTAAAATAAATACTAAAAACCTTAAGTAACAAGACAATATAATTTAATTGGTAATTTTTTAGTGTAGCCAAAGTAATGAAATGTCTTATAATTGAAAATAGTGCAGATTCGCTTCACCACTCCACAAATAGGGTAAAAATAAAAGGGAGTTTCACCAAATATCTTTTAGGAATGAACAAAACTTGTTAATGTTATAAATTTTGGACCCTCGAGCCCATGTCTTTTTTGTATTTTGTGGGAAGAGATCAGCAGTGTGAGTAAAGCACTTTTAGTAACTATCTGAAGAAAGAATGTGTGCATAATTTTTTGAATTGCCAGCTGCACTAGCCTCTGAAAAATCATGATATATAATTTTGACTTGAAGAATGATTAACAAATCATACTTATTCAGACTTAAGTACTGGGCAGATTATTCTCTCACGAATGAATGAAGTCTGAACCTGTCGTTTCATGAGAAACAATTGACGGCATTTGATGTCAGTGATAAAATTCTAGCTTTTAGTAAAAATTATTATAAGTTTTGAAAACTTGTATCAGTAGCTGTGAACTCAATAGCTTCTGATAAGACTGAAGATGTGATTAATAAATATTATTTTTACCTTATTGCACAATAAAATGCATTGAAATTTATAATATTTGCCAAATTCAGTGAGTAGTGTTTACCAGTGAATAATGTTGCAAAATCATGCCTAGGTAAAGGTTTATTCAAAGTGCAAGAAAAACCAATGGATTGACATTCAACAGAGTAAGAATAATTATTAATATGGTATTAAATTTTCATATTGTAATGAACTTATAAGAAACTACCACTTATTGGCTTTAAGAATAATTTTAATTAAGAATATTCACCATTTTCTTAAAAGGTTATTAACATACTCTGATTTTGATCAACTATATATTTGTGTGAGACCAGATAATCTTCAGACACCTCCACCAAAACAACGCATTGTAACCAATTGAATGCAGAAGCAGATGAGTCTCTAGCTGTCTTCTGTCAAACTCAACAGTAAAGATATCTGCAAAAGTGCAAAACGATGTAACTTTCCTCATACATTTTTTTTAAAAAAAACAGCTATTTTTTCATGAAAATATTTACATTAGCATGGAATGGCTTTGCTATTGCTATGTTCAGGATGACTTTAGAGGCATGCAGCCAGGGCAGTAGCATAGAGCCCTGTACTCAGAAGGTATGCCCTGATGTCACCATCTTGAAATTCTTAATTTTATCTTTGAACTTATATTTTATAAGCGAAGTGCAATAGAAGAATGGAGCATGTACTTGAACAGAGGACATACATACAACATGAATGTCCTCTATTCCTGGCCATCCTATTAGTACAGAGCATTCACAATGTCCCTGAGCACAGAATTCTGATGGAGCCACATGCATGGGAATTCAGTGAGATTCAAAGCAAGTTTAAGACAAGCAAATTACATCGGAGACTAAGACTAGGATCAGGGGGTTGGGGTACACTGTTAGTTGACATCACTAAAGGGCCATGCTTTCTCTTTGAACTAGAATTTTCTTTAAATGCAAACAAAAGGCAATGACATTTTAAGAAACACTAAGAGCCAAGGAGCCCTACTATATCCTTTTTACTTGTATTACTTCCCTGTATTAGCCAAACACTTACACTGAAATGTCATAGAAGAAAGAGAAAGACAGGGCAGCCCTTAATTCTTTTTCCTTTGGGTTCTTTCATTCCAAATCAGTGAAGCAAAAGCAGAGGATGTTGGTAGAATGTGCATACATCAAGAAGTGAAAAAAAAAACAGTTTTAAATTTGTCTTGTGTTGTTTCTACAGACTGGCTACAAATGAAATACACATCAACATATAAGCTGTGAAATACACATTGTGCGACTTTGTTTATTCCACATAGGAATTAAATGCTCCTATATTTACACTTAAAATTGGCATTGTGCAACATAAAGATGGATGGTAAAATGCACACTAACAATTTGAAGTTTTAATTTTTCTTTACTTACATTAAATGGCAATTTTTAAAATGTGACAAAATCAAAAAGGAAAGGAAAAAAGCCTTATTAGTTTAGGAGCTTTAACAATATTTTTCTCCCTTTTGGACGAAGGCCTCACTCTTTTATTTTGTACCAGGCCTCTCAAATGATGTAGCTGGTTCTAGTTATTTTTAATAAATTAATACATAAGTATTTTAAAATGTGTTAGTTTTAATTTCTAATATGGCAACAGTTGTGTGCTGCAGCCAACATGGGATCTTGTCATAACTGTGAGTTCAGTGGCCTCAAGTTGGTAGCTTGAAGTCAGTCATGACAGGACTGTTTTTAGTAGAGATATCAGTAAATGGTACATATCAGGCCTTCTTCCTAGAGAAGAGCCCACTGTTAAACATTTACTAGCATACACCAGATATAATACACATAAACGAAAGCTCTTTGAGGTCCTCAATAACTTTTGTAGAGGACCTCAGATGAAAAAGTTTTGGAACCACAGTTTTATGTAATACATTTTTAAAAAAATATAATAGGAACTCATCAAGTTCTTATTCATTCCTTAAGCTTCTCAGACACTACCGTAGCCTTTCAGGGTCAAATAGGAAAATTGTGTTTTTTCTTTATATTCAAGCTGTAATTCCCAATATCTGCCTTCTCCTATTTCCCACTAGGTGTGTGTGCGCGCGTGTGCGCGCACACACACACACACAGCAAACACATGCACACAGAGACACACACATTTTCCTTTCTGAAAATGCCCTTACTACCTCGTAAGTCAGCCCACCCTCATTATAAGAGAGAGGAGGATGAGATGAAGGAAACAGGCCCTTTATTAGGCAAAAGTTTCCTTGCAAGTGACACTCACGTACATACTTAGCGATTCACATCTTTTCAGCCTTCAACACCTGTGCCATTCATGGAAAATACCTCCAGAGTGAATAGCAGGTCATAAGCTGCATGCAATTTGAACTTGATACAAGAACCATTTTGTCAAAGCTTTACAATGAGAGTCTAAACATAATTACGTCCTTTGCTGCTCACCGTAATAATATTAATCACACGGATTCTCTTCATATTTACAGCTCTGCTTTGAAATTAATTACCAAAGCCCATGCCATTCCTGAGCAAAAATGGAGGCACTCTTGTTTCCGTTAGTGTACTTAAACTGCAGAGATGATGTCAGAGCCTCACAAAAGCCCCTCTACATACACATCTGTAAAATGTAAAAATCTGTGTAATCTGTATACTTTAAAAAAATAAATGAAAATTGGGGGAAATGTACCATGGTTTTCAATTGCTTTCAATTACCATTAAACCTTTTGGAGAACAATTTGCATAATGTTTCATAAACATGTAGGCAGATTAACCTTTTTTAGTTAATTTATTCATTAGCAGTAAAAATTCAAAGCACCTCTTATGAGAAAATAATGTCGTGCTGTTAAATTACATGGAAACAAAGCAATTGGGACATACTTGCCTAAGTTCGCACTGTGTCAGAGCACAAAAAAGTGGAGAGGAAAAAAAAAAAACTTTGCCTGTTAGCAGAGTGTTGATTAAATTGCCGGTTTGTGAACAATTAGTGGTATTACTAGAAGATTAGGTGAAGTATTAATTAGAGTTAGGCCGAATGACTTCTGAGGAGTAAAGATACCTCCCACAACTGCACTGAAGGTATTGCAGGAAGGCTTGAGCCTGTTCCAGTTTCTTCTCACCTTCAGGCATTTGGGACTGCAGGCCCCCAGGTCAAGCCTTGAGTCAGGGTGCACATGGATACTTTCTAAAGCTCTTTTTTTTTGTCATTATGCCTCAGGATAAATAAAAATATTTTATGCACTCTGATTAATTAGAAGTCAGAATGAAGCCCTGAGTCTACCATATATTTCAAGGAAGCTATAGGAAACCAATGGGCATTCTAAGGATGATTTACCAAGACAAGGCTAAAAAAAAATTACCCATATAGTACAGGGAGTCTGTGAATGATCCATTGACCATATAAAGGTAAAATCAGGACAAAGCAAGAAAACTCTATTTCCTGCATAGAAACCGGGGGACTCCAGTCTCTCGCAAGTGAGACAGCTTGGTATAGGATTCTGGCTTGGGGAGTTCGTATTCTAGATACACAGGGGCTTACTGATTCCAGGAGGAACTTTTATTTAAAACATTAAATCAGTCCTATCTTCAATGGAAGACCAAAATATTAGCAATAATAACAACAGCTGCAACCTGAAGCTCAGTTTTCTCTCAGTTCGTGACCCCACCTTCTGCCCTCCCCGCTCCGTAATACTGTTCCCTTATCCCTTCCTTTGTCTCCCTTTCCTTCACAAATATTTATTGTCAGTCTGTAATGTGAAAGGCTTGCAGTATAATGGTTGTTGTTATTATATGACTGAGGACAAATTAATTATTTACTCTCTCTGTGCCTCAGTTTCCTCATCTCTAGAAAGACAACACTACTATTATCAATCTCCTAGAACTGTAATGAGGGTTAAATGAATTACTCTCTGTAAAGTGTTTAGAAGAGCTCGTGGCATATAATGAGAGTTACAAAATAGTCTTATCAAGTATTCATAAATATAGTACCTGCTCTCATGAAAGTAAAAGTGACTGCTTCAATAAAATGGCTGAATTCTTTTGTTAAATCTAATGGCTTGAACTTTGTGTTGTTATGCAGTTAAAACCCAGACGATCATCAGGTTGTTCCACTTTGGTAAACAAGTCTGTGAAATGAGAGCTCCAAATGACAGGTTTGCGTGTTCAAAATGTTGAGGCTGCCACTGGTATTTCTCGGGTTTTCCTTAAAAGGTGTTTCAAGTTGTGCCCAGTCATGTGGCACCGTTTTGATCATAAGTTTGACTGTTTTGGGAGAAGTACATTCTATCAATAATGAGTTAAATGAAAGTAACTCACAGTTAGTATTAGCCAAAAGCACCACAAAAGTATTTGTAACTGAGAGGCAGCAAACCACATAAAACGTAGAACCTACTGTTTTGAAACCTTTTACAAACGCAACTATATTCTAATAACATACAACCTTTAGGCTACATTTGTAGAAATTGGCCAGTTATAAAGTAATTTACTTTCTAGAACAAGCATAACATAAAGTGAAAACATACATTCAAAGAGAAAAATGCTTTTAGTTCAGAGATAGCTCTGCGTCCTTAAGACTACACAGTGAAAGTTGTAATAGTGCATTTTAACATAGTTTTAAGTATAGCATTAGAAGTTTTTATTCAAAAAGTCTTTAGGTAAGACATGTTCTGGGCATGACAGAAGTAAAAAGAAAACATAGACCCTAGACAATTGCCTTAAAAGGTAAAGCATATTCACAGATAATTGTTACTAATACACTTACAAACAAAACAATTTTATTAAAATTTTAAGCAAGAATAAAGAATAGAAATAACCCCTATCCAAGTACATTTAAACCTATTTTGATTAATAAAGGAAAACACTTAAACCTTTATTCTTGCAGCCCCAAATTTAAAACTATGACTCTGAAAACAACATGAGAATTTGACTAGAAAAAGAGTTGCTAAATCTCAGTTCTGGTATTGGCCCTGAGATTCCCAATGATGATCATAAGCAACAAACTAAAATTTTCTTTGTCTTATTTTCTGTAGTTTTGGAAATGAGATATACCCATAGCAACTCCAAGCCCTAAAATCTTGTGTGTCTCAAATTGAATGCAAAAATATATACCTTCCCTTACTTTCAGGTTAAAAAAAAGGAAAAAATAAACAAAAAAACAAAAAATATATACGGCTTCTTATGACTTAAAATAAATTGCAAATTATGTTCATCGAGCAGGTGATTTTGTTTGGTTTGTTACAAATAGATCAACTCTCTCTGCTGCTTTCCCTCCCCTTTCACTTTATAGCAAAATGCCTCAAAAGAGTCACTTCATAATCATCTCCAATTCCTCACCCCCTACACTTTCTGTCATATGCAATTAGGTGTTTTGTTTTCTTTTTTTAATTTTAAATAGATTTATTCTGAGCCAAATTTGAGCCCAGAGCCACAGCCAAGAGGCCTTGGGCAGGTGGACTTGGTGTGGTTGGGTTACAGTTTGGTTTTATACATTTAAGGGACACGGGGGTTACAGGTAAAGTCATCAATCAATACGTGGGAGGCATATATTGGTATTTATCCCCATTTTGCCCTTGAATCCATTCTAACTGAAGTTCAAATTGTTAATTGTAGTCAATTCCTAGCTTCCACCTTAGTCTATCCATTGCAGTCTTTCCCACGGTTTCTGGTTTATTCCTTCTTTGAAAACTTTCTCCTCTCCACTTCTGCAAGCACCACACCCTCCTGCTTTTACTCTGACCTCACTCCTCTTCAGTCTCCTTTGCTGGACCCCATCATATCCTGATGTAGAGATGTTGGCATGACTCTGAACTCTGTCTTCAGAATTTGAGTCTTTTTTATTTAATTTTTAATTTTTATGTGTAGTAGTTGCACATATTTATGGGATGCATGGGATACAAACATCCAACATGTGGTGATCAAATCTGGGTAATTGGGATATCCATCACCTCAATCACATATCATTTTTTGGTATGTTGAGAACATTCCCAATCTACTCTTCTAATTGTTTTGAAATATTTACTATATATGTAGTTATCCTATTGTGCTACCAAACAATTGATCTTATTCCTTTTATCTAACTTTATTTTTACACCCATCAACTAACCTCTCTTTATCTTCCCTCACCCATCACCGCTAAAAGCTAAAAAAAAGAAAAAATTGATCTCATGGAGGTAGTGAATAGAATTTCACTTTTTTGTAATGATGTCCTGGGTGATCTCATATAGTCTCCTGGCATTAAATGCCATCAACATCCTGATACCTCCCAAATATCTATCATCAACTCAGGCCTCTTTGAATGCTGGTTCACATCCTGCTGCCTCCCTGACATCTCCATTTGAATGTCCCATTGCCATCTCAGACTCAACAAGTCCCTCACACAACACTTGATTTCCCTTTCTCACTCTTCACTTCCATCTGTGTTGTTTATCTCAACAAATGACACTACCATTTACTGACCTGCTCAGGCCCCAAAGTTTGAGGCCATCCTTGATTGTTCTTCCACACCCACATTCAATACATGGCAAATCATGTTGCTCAACGTTCAAAGAGACCTGCTATATCTGGACAATTCTTATCACCTTTTTTGCTACCACCCTTATCTAAACTATGATCATCTTTCACGAGTCTTGCAATAGATGCTTATTGGTCTTCCAGTTTCTACTGTTGCTGATTTTGTCTCTTCTCCATGAAGTATTTAGGTTGGTGCAAAAGTAACTGCTGTTTTAGCATTGTTGAAATTTGCCATTTGGTATTGGAATACATTCCTAAATAAATGTGGTTATGAAATACATCAATTTAATGTGCATTTCTCATTTTGGTTTTTTTTTTTTTTTTTTTGCTAATGACTTGTTACTTGATGTCTATTTTATATTTACTTTAGACTACAGAAATGATGTTATACAAAAAGCAAATTCCAGTGATTTTCTTAATCGTGTTCAAAATGGGTCGTAAAGCAGTGGAGACAACTTGCAACATCAATAATGCATTTGGCTGAGGAACTGCTAATGTATGTACAGTGCAGTGTTGGTTCAAAAGTTTTGCAAAGGAGAAGTGAGCCTGAGCCTCGAAGATAAGGAGCGCGGTGACTGGCTATCAGAAGTTGACAATGACCAATTGAGAGCAATCTTCAACGCTGATCCTCTTACAACTACAGAAGTTGCCCAAGAACTCAACATCCACCATTCTACAGTTGTTTGGCATTTGATGCAAACTGAAAAGGTGGAAAAGCTCGATAAGTGGGTGCCTCATGAACTCACCCAAAATAAAAAAAAATCGTCATTTTGAAGTGTCTTCTTCTCTTCTTGTACACAACAACAAACCATTTCTCCATCAGATTGTGATGTGGGACAAAAAAAGTGGATTTTCTACCACAACCAGTGATGACCAGCTCAGTGCTTGAACAAAGAAGAAGCTCCAAGTATTTTCCCAAAGCCAAACTTTCACCTAAAAAAGGTCATGATCACTGTTTGGTGATCTGCTGCCTCTCTGATGCACTACAGCTTTCTGAATCCTGGTGAAAGCATTCCATCTGAGAAGCATGCTCAGCAAATCAATGAGATGCACCAAAAACTGCAATACCTGCAGCCAGCGCTAGTTCAGAGAAAGGACCCAAATATTCTCCACGACAACACCTGACCATACTTTGCACAGTAATACTTCAAAAGTTGAATGAATTGGGCTACGAAGTTTTGTCTCATCTGCCATATTCACCTGACTCTCGCCAAACGACTACCACCTTTTCAAGCATCTCGTCAACTTTTTTGCAGGGAAAACACTTCCACCACCAGCAGGATGCAGAAAAGACTTTCAAAGAGTTTTTTGAGTCCTACAGCATGAACGTTCACGCTATAGGAATGAACAAACTTATTTGTCCTTAGCAAAAATGTGATGATTGTAATGGTTCCTATCTTGATTAACATAGATGTGTTTGAGCCTAGTTATGATGATTTAAAATTCGTGGTCTGAACCCGCAATTACTTTTGCACCAACCTAATAGAATGAACCTCATCAAAGATCAATTATGCCACTTCCTGATTTCAACCATCCAAGTTTTCTCCCATGATATTTATTATATCTTACTTATCTTCAGAGAAGAAAGTTTGGTTCAGGGAACATGTTTCATGTATGTCCTGGTCTCACTGTTTGAATACAACAGGATTAATTTATCTTTTGTATGACCATGTAAGATCATTTTTCAATTCAATACTCTTTTCAGTTGTTTATCCTCTCACTGTGCTTTCATTAGCATTGCAACCTTGGCTTTCTAAACCAGTTTTCCTTTGGTTTTCATGAAGATTACTTCCATAAACACTGTGTATTATTTGTTTTGTCATCATCCTCTGTATATGCCCAGGATAACAAAGCAAGAAAGAGAGTGCAAGAGAAAGTAATGTCAATTATTTGACAATTTAGTGGTGAAAATAACATTGTTAAACTCCTCAAGTTAAAGGTCAAACCTACGATGTTAAAAAAAAATTGGAAGATGCCACATATTTGTGTGGCTGAACATGTCGCCTGTGGATCTCAGAATTACTCTTGAGAAAAATAAAGTGGGTTGGAATATTAAGGTTACAGGTTCCACATCCTGGATTCTGTAGATTTTGAGCAGAAATTTCACATCTCTGTAGAAAAAGTGATGGAAGAAAAGAATAATATATCGTAGAGGGTGAGTAAATAGTAAGCATATTTTATTGTTCAATATAAAATTATATTAAGATTCTGGGTTACTCATATTGTAATAACATATATAGAAGCAGAAATAGGTGGCATAAAATATAGTTCTATCTTTCTAAGTAACTCTTTCAAGCACTCATGTTTGAAAATACAATAGCTTCCTAATCTGGGGCATCAGGTCACATTTATGTTCCTGCACCTTTTTATTTAGCCATCTTCTTTATCCCCAATTAAAAAGCTCAACTAGTCACGAAGATTATCCCTGTCAGAATCTCCTGTAGCTCTTCATTTTAAAGGAGGAAGTGAGACAGTGAACTAACATTGGCAGTACATCTATTATTTGTCCAGCAATTTGCTAAGAAAACTTTGTGTGCTATTTTATTTAATCCTTACGACAATAAAAGAGAAAGAGTTATGTGCTCACTTTTCCAGAGGAAACTGAAGCCAAGAGAGAAACCCCTTAAAGTCCAGTGGCGTTGCTGAGACACGTAGGATGTTGAGTCACAGTAGCCCAATCTTTGCTCCACCATGTTAAGGTGGTCTTCCTAGATGAGTAAAGAAACACCATCACATGACTTGGAAGGCTTTTGGCTTTGGTGAACACCATCTTTCAGTTGGGCTTCGCAGAGATCCTATTCGCTTTCATGTTAACTTCCATGACTTGGGTAATGATATATGAAACACAATTACTTCTTTCACACCATGCCAATAACCAAATATAGAACTTAACCAAATTTAGAACTTTAACAAAGAAAATTAGATTCCAGGGTTAGCCCTGGGTTGAGAATGAAGACATACTTTTAAGAGACAATTGCAGGGATAATTAATTTGGGAATTATCAAAATGTCTCTAAACAATCCTTTTTTAAAAATCTTGAACAAAATACTAGCAATGTATTTCATCTCAGAAAAATCTCAAGACACATCCTACTTTTAAAAAAATTCAATAAAAATTTGATTTTTTTAGAAGTGAATTGAACTGCCTTCACTTTTCAGAGTGATTCCCTGCATTACAATGGGTTTGTGTGTGTGTGTGTGTGTGTGTGTGTGTGTGTGTGTGAGAGATGTTCTCTTAAAGCATTTAAACCAAGATTCTATCGAGAAATTTTAATTAACACAACATTTTGGAACATGTCAAAAAGAAGTATCACATATAATGGCAGTTAATATTTTAAAGCTTTCCACCAACTTTTTGTTCTAACACTAAAATATTTAAAAGCCAGTTAAATATATATGCACATTAATTGGATGCATAATGTATATAAAACACATTGTACTCATTGGTCAATGAATGTTGTGCAGCATTACTTGTTAGAAATTTCTCATACTATCACAACTTGACTCATTTCAACTTATAATCATTAGAAGATTTTTAGTCTGCTCCTGGGGAAAAGGGTTCATTCATTATCTTTTTAGATTTGCTCAAGGGCCTGGAAACAGAGGCATGTCCTAGATGACCTTTAAAGATCCCTTCTAGTCCTAGGACTCTGAAATAAATTAAAGTTTTATGACCACATTATGCATAAGCATCAGTGGATCTGGAAGACAATGAGGATGAAGTCTGTGCTCAGACTCTCCCTCCCAGTATTTATGCTTCCTATTCATTTCATGCATAACTAATTTCATATAGCAATTGGTAATCGCATCTTGGTAATGACACCACAGGCTTCACAAAACAATTGCAATCATGGCCGCAATTCATTGTAACTACAGCTAAATGCCAGCACTGCAGCTGAAATATCTCCCTGACCCACCCAAGTAAAGGATGAGAATAAAATATAGCTTTAAAATGGTCACCTTCACTAACTAGCTTAAGTTCTAAATAGTCTGGGTTCCTACTTTTGTCTTCTTGGTTTATTTCATTTTCAAGAATGTAATGATTTATTAAGACGGTGAAGCCTGGAAATTAGCTCTCCTTTTCAGAAACAAAAAGACACATCTTCCCTATTTATACCACTTTACCAATGCTGCCATGTTTGCTCAATTCTCATTGCTCTACAGGTCTGTTGATGCTTATGCATAAGGTGGCCATAAATAAAAGGATATATATTTTTTTCTCTCATGCATCCCTAGGATTAAAAAAAATTCAAGGGTTATCATGAACACAATAAAATAGCAAAATTGGTCCTCTTTTCTTCCCTGGAATTTAAAGCCAACATCTATCAATGGTATCTTGCAAAGTTATTTGAAATGTGCTCATAATACTACAACAATTAATAGGGTACCCTTTATAGCACTTGTAATTCTCACAATACAGATTCAATTTTATTATTTTATTTTATATTCATAAATATGTGTTAAATAGATGAAGCCGATATTTACTATTTCAAAATCACAAATGAGGGATCAGAGGTCTAATGAATCTAAGGAATGTTTCCATCCTCATATAGACTAATTCCCCATTAATATGAAATTGAATAACACCTCCTGGATGTTGTATAACAATTCAGAAGCCCATGTGTGTTGGAATACCGAGCCTGGCGCTTGTGCCCTCCTGGCTGATAGGAGCTGTCTCTACCACAGACTCAGTTGCTCTTTAGCTACTCTGGGATGATACAAAGAAGTATATCATAAGAGTTAAGAGTGGTCAATCTTTGTGATTGTATATTCCATTCTATTACCTAACAGTAAGACACTGGCTTCCATTAAGCCAGAATTTCAGTGCTTTGAATAGCTTTAAGAATAAGAAGTAATTTCTCTGGTTCTTCTTTAACCTTGAAACATATGAGAACTCCTAGGTGAGTAAGAATTAGTTTACCCTGGACACCTTTTACTAATCACCGTGAAAGAACAGACCTGTAGACTTTACCGGATATCACTAATACTAATGATTTTTAAACACTATCTATTCATGTGATTTAATACATTTCAGGAAATTCATAAATTAGTCCGCGAATGAACTTGGTCAAGGTTAAATCTCCCCAATCATTAAATGATATATTTTACTCTTAAAATAGCAACCATTTTCATTTGCGAACTCTCGTCTATTTGTCTGAATGATTATGGTTTAATTTTTCCCCTCAAGATATATATCAGATCCATATTTTTAAAAAATCAGATATGCATAATCTTCATTGACTTCAAATGTTTGAAAAGAAGGTTTGTGTTAGGTATTGAGGCCAGAGTAGAACAATGAGTAGATGTGTCTGTTGACATGCTCATAGGAGAGCAATCCTGGCACCCCTGTCAGATTCAAAGGACCCAGGTCATGTGAGTAACCATCCACCAGTGACTTCCTACCAGCCATTCTTTACTGGGAGTTAGAAGTTGTTGACAGGAACAATTCCTCACAAGTCCAAAATAATAAGGCTCAAAAAGAGTAAGAGAGAATTATATTTTTAGAGATAAATAAGCTAGAGAATTCAGATCCACTCCATTTCCTTGGGAAAAAAAGAGGGGCTAAAAATAAGAGGAAAGGACATATTGGCTTTTGAATTGCCAAAAGGTCACGCTAACCAAATGCCTTACAAAGTTACATGGAGCTGAAGAATTAATGAGCTTTGAATCCCTCAGGAAAAGTGGATCTGGGAACTCCAGCCTGTATTAAAGATATTAAAGCCATAGAAGCATGTTCCACTCACTGTGAAAAGAAAATTGCAAACTTACGGTAAATAAAATGTTGGAAAAAGAGTGAATGAATACACATTAAAGGAGGATAATATCGATATGAGTTTACACATGTTAGATTTTTAATTACTATTAACATCTAATTTCATTTCATTATTATGCTTGCTATAAAATTTGTTGGACCTTGTGTTTGTGTGGTTTCAACAAAATTATTTCACACATATATTGATGTGTTACTGTTGCACTTAAAAAACAATAAACTTCTTAGAGAAGGAAATGGGCTTGGTTCTGATTCCAAAAAAGGAGTGACATTTTAATATTGTACAACTTAGGATTCACTAGCCAGTCACTCTAAATCATGTTTTAAATTTCATTACAATCCTTCTATATTCAACCTGAAAATCTTATGGCTGTGGAAAATGTATAGAGAAATTAATCTGTGTGTATCTGGACTTTGGTATAAAGGACATTTTAGTTGGAGAAGAATTACTTTAGCTCTTAAATCCCACCTTCATTTTATATGAACCAAAAAGTTTCAGCAATAATCCTTGGAAAATAAGTATATTGAATAGTTCATAACAGAAATAAAGTCTCAGCATGAACATTTCAGACTTTTCCTGACACTTTAATTGCAATAAAGGATAAAATGAAGCTGCCAATCTCTTAACTCAAGGGAAAATGAATTCATACATGTTTGCTTGCTTTATAACTGAATAGTCGAGCTATGTTTCTGTAAGAGACATTTGGTGCTCTTTTTCCTCTATTTGCAGGTTTGGCCTCTGTGATAAGCCTACAGGGCAGTGTCTTTCTGAAGATGAATGCAAAGTTCTATATAAAGTTCATCAAAACAAGCTCTAAAATGTTTATTGCACTGAATCTACTAATTTTGGATGGCTGTTAAATTTGATAAGACAAGTTTTCTCCCCTGCACTCATTCTGATGCTAAAAGGCTTCCTTACACACAGGATCACAGATTCTTCATAGAAAGACCCTGCACAGGATGAATTTCTAAAGGAGCATGTTTAATCTGCCTAATACGAAAAATTTCTTATTACTCTCTCATTCCTTTAATATAAAAATCAGAGGTTACCTAGAGCATTTAGTGCTGGTTCCAAGTAAGTCATTTCCGGTAAATAGACTTTAATAATATTTAAGGGGCACTGCACTATCACAGGGAAGATCGATGACTAAGACGTGCTCTATGTAACCCAAGCCTTGTTGCTAATGTGACTTTTCCTTCCTACCTCAATTTATTTATTTTTGAGATTGTAGAAAGACAGCCTCTTCCACATGGAGACAGACACCCTCCTTCTACAGAAATGCCGATATCCTTTATTTGATTTGTTCTGCAATAAAGCCCCCAGTCTGCCCTGCTCAAATAACATTATGGCTTGGTTCCATTTTTCATATTAGAAAGCAATCAACATAGAATCAATAGGAAGCCATGTTTGCTCAATAATTAATTAAATTTCCTAGAGAAAATTGATGTGCAATAATTGAGTAACCTGTGCTACAAAAATGACCCTTTCTTCTTATTTTGGCCAAGGCTTTCATCACCACTTCAAAAGGCTCAGCTAGAAGTATGGGAAGCCACTAGAAAAGAATCACAGGAGACAGGTGATGTGACCATCGCAGATGTCAGGACAAACAGTCACTGTGCTCAGATCCCTTGACTGCTTCAGCCAGGACTATAAATTAGGCTTCAGAAGAAGATAACGTCACCAAAAGTCCACTCTGTTCCTTGTAAGTAGAGAAGCTCCTTTGTCTCTACTTTCATGATTCCATGGCAAGAATTTCCATTAGAAAAATACTCCTTGCTCCTCTCTCCTGCCTTAGTCTCCTGGAAAAAAAAAATTACTTTTCTAGCATATTTGGGGGGGGGCGGGAAGAGCTGATTGTGTTCTAATGAACCTTTTACTCTGCTGTTTCCACGTCTGCATATTTACAGGAAGGATCTACTCGGTTCTCTGTCTCTATAGGCCAGGCCCAGTTGTTGCCCAGCCCAGCCAGGAACTGGCTGCATACATGCGCTTAATTCTGATGTAAAATGACAGCAAGCTGAGTGAGGCCACAGATCTAAAACCAGGTCCTCTGATTCAGCTTTTCAGGTAGCAAAGCTGATATTTCCATTGTCATCTATCTCTCATGTCTGTCTTTTTATTTAGTTTTGAACTGGAATGGGGCATGGGATGTTACGTCCCACGTGAGGTCAATTAATGTCCCTCTAAAGTACCACCACCCCTCTTGGAGATTCACAGTGACCATCAGTTTGCACTACCTTCTGGGTTAGCATTGCTTATCTCACATTGCCCAGGGCGTTTAACCACGAAAACCCAGGTGTTTATGTGCATGTGTGTGTGTATGACTATCCTGTGTATGTGTCTATGTGTGACATGAGCTAGCATCTCATGGAACCATGTCTTAGCAGAATATACTTGGGACAATGCTGGTGATGGAAAGAATGTTTGGTGTCCTTGATAAAGAGTTCCTGAAGATGTTACCTTAGATAGAGTCTATTTATTTAATCTGAACCTCAGCTTTCTTATTTTTAAGATGGGGATAATCACACCAACATCAGTGGTTTGTGGTGAGGAGTAAAATAAAATAGTGTATGGAAAGTCTCCAGCACATGACAGTGTCTTCAATTAATGTTTGTTTACATCTTGCAACAACTTCCCTCAAGCATAGACCAGAATACCACAAAGCATGTAGCCTCGTTTCATTACAAAATGTGATGCTCCTGAGTTTTGTTGCATATAGTGCAGGAAATTGTCACTGTTATGTTGACTTGGTTAACTACTTTAGGTTTCATTCTAAACATCAAATTCCTCAAGGAGTGCTTTCTTAATAAACATTCTTTCTTTCTCATTACACTTTTTCCTGGTTTCCAGTGTGTGACCGCACTGATTACAATTTTTAATGTCGGACATGTTTTTTGTTTTTTTTTTTTGAGACAGAGTCTCACTTTGTTGCCCAGGCTAGAGTGAGTGCCATGGAGTCAGCTTAGCTCACAGCAACCTCAAACTCCTGGGTTCAAGCAATCCTACTGCCTCAGCCCCCTGAGTAGCTGGGACTACAGGCATACGCCACCATGCCCAGTTAATTTTTTTCTATATATATTAGTTGGCCAATTAATTTCTTTCTATTATAGTAGAGATGGGGTCTCGCTCTTGCTCAGGTTGGTTTGGAACTCCTGAGCTCAAATGATCTACCCGCCTCGGCCTCCCAGAGAGCTAGGATTATAGGCATGAGCCACTGCACCCGGCCCAGATATGTTTTAATAATTGTTTAAAGTTTATTCCCCATAAGAATGCCATATTCATAAGAAAAAGGATCTCAATTTATTCCATTGGGCTCTGTACAGTAAGAGACTAGCACAAAATAGGTATCGAGTATCTGTTAAATGAGTAAATTAAAAGAAAATAGGCTGGGCGTGGTGGCTCACGCCTGTAATCCTAGCTCTCTGGGAGGCTGAGGTGGGCAGATCGTTTGAGCTCAGGAGTTCGAGACCAGCCTGGGCAAGAGCGAGACCCCATCTCTACTATAAATGGAAAGAAATTAATTGGCCAACTAATATATATAGAAAAAATTAGCCGGGCATGGTGGCACATGCCTGTAGTCCCAGCTACTTGGGAGGCTGAGGCAGCAGGATTGCTTGAGCCCAGGAGTTTGAGGTTGCTGTGAGCTAGGCTGACGCCACGGCACTCACTCTAGCCTGGGCAATAAAGTGAGACTCTGTCTCAAAAAAAAAAAAATAAAAAAAAATAAAAATGTTAGTATAGTCCAAGTATGTGTCAGATAAGGGTAAGGGTAAACAAAATTTCTTAGTGCATTCTTTCATTTAAAGTATTAAGATGTGATGTAAGATTATGCTTTTGTTTTTTAAGAAACAGAAGGATCACAGCTGAATAATATCGAACTCGGCAAGCTCCATTCATTTCAAATCAAGAAATATACTCTAAAAGCAAATTAGAAAGATTGCAGCTGAAATGATCCATCAAGCTAGAGTCATAAGGGCCACACATGACCAACCGCACACCTTTGTCATACCTTGGGTTTGAGTGGTATTATGAGAGCTGCCATATCTGCTATTCAAGGAGAATGGTCAATATTTACATTCAGCTTGGATCTCCTGAACATTATTTCCTTTCTCAGAAAGGGTGCATGTGGCTCCATGAATTTCCCCAAGAGCATCTTTGGTAAAACATGCATGTAGCACTCTAGGGAGGGCCATTCATTGTGGTATGTAGGATTTGCTGTGTCAGAGAGCAATCTCCGTCTAATGACATGATTCATATATACACGGTCCTCCCTTTGCTCTTCCAAATGCCTCCATAAAGAAGCAGCAGTGAAATTTAAAAGGTACTTACTTAAAATACAGATTGTTTGCAAAGTGTATTAGCTAAAATTCAGCCAAGCCAAACTCAAATAAACTAAGGCTATAAAAGTAATACAATGCTTTATAGTATCTTAAGGCTGGTAGCGTCCTTTGTTAGAAAGCCACCCCAAATGGCCAATCATTCTGCCTTTCTCTTTAATAAATAGAAATAAGGAATGCTCAGAAAAGACATGCATCAAATACTTTCCTATTGATGGTTTGAAGGAACAGAGGAACTTTTCTTTGATTTATTAAGGTTGACTCTGCTTTGGTGCACCAAGGGACAATTAGTGTTATAGATCACACATTCTTTACTGTCAGGACATAAAAGCAGATGCATTGGACACAACTATCTCTACTTCCTTCACCAGTTCAGAAAGGGACTTGTGATTGCCAGATCTTTATCAAGATGACATACATATTTAAATATAAACATTTTGAGAGTCAGCCTGATTTAGTGGAAAGAACATATACTTGAGAATTTAGACAGAGTTGGGTTTAAATCCTGGTACAAATATTTAATTAGTATTGCCTTAGGAAATGTATTTATACCCCTCTGAGCCTCAGTTTCCAATCTATAAGTTGGGTAAATACTTTTTGACTTGAATGGCTGTTTCCCAATTATAAATAACATATAAAACATGTACACAGTGCCTAGGCTATACAGTATACTCTATTATCGAGATATTATTATCATTACATGTTGTAACTTGATTTAGAACAATGTAGCAAATTCAAATTCCTACAGGGTCCTGACAAGTAATGCACACGAGTGAAGTTGGCTTTGTTTAAAAAAGAGATTGGCTGGGATTATCATGAAAAGAAAGATGTGGATACTGATAACAATGCTAATAGTCACAGCTTTTTTTTTTTAATCACTCTTTCTTCAGCCCTTTCAACTCTTTTTCCTGTAATTTTAGTTCCTTACACAATTCTGGCTCATGTCTTTCTTTCAGTTTCTTAAACACTCTCATATCCCCCCATCCGAGATCTAAAATGAAAGGATAAATAATAACAAAACTCGATCCCATATCTCCTTCTAGCTATATCTCTGCTTTACTCAGCCTCTCTTGTGCAAACTTGTCGAAAGAACAGATTTTACTCCTGTCTACTTAATCACAGCCTCACTGAAAGTGAGAACCTTTACTTGGCTTCTACCCCTAGAACTCAAGCAAAACACTGGAGTCACTAAAGTCAGCAGTGACGTCCCAGTTGTCAAAAGCAATGCCTATTTTTCAGTTATGATCTTACATGGATCCATTCTCTGCTCTGCTTGTCAGTGTTCATTTCTTTAAAACCTTCAATTTACTCTCATGCCTCTAGCTCTCAGCAGCACTCTCTGCCTTGCGGATGCCTCCTCTCCTGCCCACCCTATAAACATTGTGGTTCCTTTGAATTTTACCCTTAGCTTATTGCTCTTCTGACTCTAGAGACTCTTTCAAGTCACCTCAACATGCTCATGGTTTCTGAAACAAAACCAGCCTAATGATCCTTAACTCTCTAGCTCCAGCCAGACCATGACTCAGGTTTGGCTTCAAACTTTCGCATCTAATTACCTGCTAGAATTCAGCTGATGTTCATCTGATTTCTTGAACTCAACATGTCAAACACTGCACTCATTGATTTCTCCCTGAAACGATATTTCCTTTTGTGAGCTGTCTCTGTTTAGAACCCAGAACCCATGTGGTAGTTTAGGCTGTGGTGCAGGGACTCTTGACCACTCTCTTTGCTTTACTCACTGTGCCCAACATCCACCCATCACTAAGGCCCATATTTCACCTCCTAAGTTATTCTCAAAGCCATGGCCTCCTCTCTGTCTCTATTACAACCACCGTGCGTTGGATTCTCATCCTTTCTTCTCTAGACAGCTACAGTTGTATTTTAACTGGTTGTTTCTTTGGCATTTTCCATCACATAACTGCCAGATTGATCTATTTAAAGGTAAACCTGATTGTGTCATTCATTTCTTAAAACCCTTATTTAGCCATCCATTACCTACCAAATCAGACCAACTCGGCCCTTAGTGTGACAGTCACTGTCTCCATCTTTGTGCCATGCCAACCTGCCTACCTGCATCTCTCAAATTTTGGGCTTTCAAGGCACTAGCGTGGCAATGCCAGTCCATTGAACTGCATGTATTACTAAAGCTGAATATGTATGGAAAATATAAATCAGAAATTCCACTCCTAGTAAATATACCCCACAGAAAGATGTTCACAAGAATGTTCATATCAGCACATATTCACAAGATCCCCTGGAATCTACTCAAATGTTCATGTATAGTAAAATGGGCACAAAACCATGGCCTACCCATTCAGTGGACTACTATAGGGTAATATGAATGAATGAACCACAACTGCATGCAATAGTTTGGATGAATTTAAAAGACCAAATAATGAGCAAAACAAGCCAGGCACAATAGAGCATATCCTGGAGAATTCCAATTACATAGAGTTTAAACACAGGCAAAACTACACAACGGTGTCAGAAGTTTGAATCATGGTTTTTCTAAGAGGAAAACTAAACACCCACCAGAACTTCCAGAAACTTCTTATCTTTCCCCGTAGAAACCAGTCTTTTATAAAAGTTCCATGAGCCACTCTCCGATTATCATTTTCCCGACATAATTTTCTTGTCTGTCTTTAAGATTTTCTTGTCTGTCTTTAAAAACTCTAGCAGACCTTTGCCTCAGGGCCTTTGCACCCTATCTTGTCTCTGCCAGAAATGCTCATTTCTCAGATATCTACGTGGCTTTTTTTCCCCTAGTTTCATTTAGATTTTTGCTACAATGTGATTTTCCCCACTGAAGACTTATTTAACTTTCCTCTATCAAATTGCCACCACCACCACCACCACC